>DWQX01005783.1:0-12415 GCA_018245475.1 Pharmacophagus antenor
ATATATATATATATAGTTTCATTTGTATGATTTTATTTAATATTTTAATAGGGTTAAAAGTAATGAGTCCAATGTTTAACGCACGAGAGTGAAGTGTTCAATAAAACATTATTTCATGTATTTCATACGACTACTCTTACAATACTCTTACATTAAAGACCATAAGTTTAATAATATGCACACTACAATTAAAATTTCATTCGAGTACTGTTTGCAATTATACATTCACAAAATTAACGTATTATTGTAAACTACTCAGCTAGTGAACGCTGGAGTTTTTTCTAGGGGCGGTAACGGGTCCGAAGGCAAACAAGGGGCGGTCGCGATGTACCTTCATTATTAGAATTTTAAAATGATAAAAGATTTTTTTAAGGGAGGTTAATAAATGATTTTTTTACTTAAAATATACATATATAGATACTACTTTATAAACTACTTTATGAAATTAATAAAGGGAACTTGTTTCATCACATAAAGTCATTTTTATACATAAAAGTGATTTATTTTAATATACTTAAAATGTAGTCCATTTTTTAGTGTAATTTCGGATGTCAAACATAGAGTGTACTCTTCTGAAACATGGAAAACATTCACTGTTAGCGAATTAGCAAAATATTTTTTTGATTAAAATATTTACAATTACATAAGTAAACGGTTAAAATAGTCACTTGTACACGTACTGACACACTCGCTTAGTCATTTCAAAAATAAATCACTGCTGCTTGATGAACTATATGAAATCGTGATTTTAAAAACATTTTATCTTTACATTTCTGATTATAAACGATTACGTAACTGCGAACTTTATATATATGGAATGTATGGGTATTATGATGTAAATGTTTAAATAAAAAAAATATACTTCATACAGAGTCGGGAAATAAAGTTTTAAAAGTATTGATTGTTTTTTTTTTAATTCCTTAAGTCCCGTATCTATTTGTGTACATTTATTATATAAATATGAATTATTATTGAACATATTGTTTTGTTACAGAGGAAACTATGTAGCTATCGAATGAAGCCGTAATTTATACGAAATTAAAGGAAAACGTTTATTAATACTTATTATAAGGAACATTTAATAAAATTACGCGATAGTGAAATATAATATATAAAATTAACAATTGCAAAATCATTGACAAATAAAAGCTTTAATAAAAGTTGAGCTTAATCAAGCATTCACGAACACATTTTTTTATTATGAAACTGGTCAAAAAAAGGTATTTTTTGGTGTAAAACATATTTTAGAAAGTTTTCTTAGCAAAAACTTCAAAAAAAAAAACAAAATTAATGAAAAATTTTCCCGGAATAAATTACAACGCCGCACGAATTATCTCGAGTGTGCACAATTTGCTTTGTTTAACTTGAGCGCCTAAGTTAAGGGAATTAACATAATCGGCATCCGAATATCCCCACCTCGCCTAAATAATGGAGTCGATTAATGACGTCACGTTGCACTCGACCGTGCAACAATTTATTACCTCCTTACTCAGGAAGCAATATAGTGACGTCATCGCAAGAAATCTTTAATTTCTACTACAAGTACATTTAACTAGTTAGGCCCAAGCGTTATGGAACGTTCACATGTTAAGCATTATTAATTACTAAAGAAAAATTAAGAAACGTAACGAGACGAATCGAAACATTTTAAACTTATTTTTTATCGGTTACTTGCTAACTTCTTGTAAACTTCTTACTATCTTCCTCGATTTCACCTGATGTTAAGTTACAATAAGGCCGCAGCGTGTTCGCCCAAAACACTTTGGCCTGCCACATGTATAACGGCTGGAACACAGGGATGCTGTTATAGCGACAGATTACATTTGAAGTGGTAGCTAACCAGACTGATTCGAAAAACTCTACTACCATCCAGCCTACATTACTCCTGTGGCCCGTAACTCGAATCCGGGACATCCGCCTTACAAGGCAAGCGGCTAAACCGCTTCGCCACTAAGGCAGTTAGTCGTAGTAGGAATGTACAAATTAATTTTTCTAACATTGTGAAAAGTTGTTTTTGTAATTTGCTATTGTAATAAAGGTGATTTATAAATTCTTCTTTTCGTGAAGAGCGATGTAATAGCCTGGGGCCAGGATGAAAAGATTTCCTTTTATAATGTCGACGTTGTAAGAATATTTGTATAGACGGAAATTAAAATAAAAAATAACATATTTGAGACATATTTTCTTATCCGCTTATACTCCTGACAATGTTCTTCAAAGAATTTGTTAATATTTCCATAAAGTAGTATTTTTGCTTTCCCAACCTACATTATAATGTAAGCAATGGAAATAATAAATAATATGGAGTATTAACAAATTAATTTGTAGTAATAAAAGTAATAAAACGCAGAGTAGGCAGACCTCCTACAAGATGGACCGACGACTTGAACAAAGTCGCTGGGACAGACTGGATGAGAAAAGCGCCGAGCCGTTCGTCGTGGCGATACTAGGGGCAGGCCTTTGTCCTGCAGTGGACGTGCTTTGGCTGATATGATGATGATGATGAATAAAAGTGATACCACCACCACCTCATTTAAAAAACCACCGTGGCGCAGTGGTTTCCCGCTTGCCTTATAATACGGTGGTCTTAAGTTCCATTCCGGGGCCACATGAGTTGTGGCGTGTGAATAGTGGTGGGATATTTTAGAAAACGCTCGGTTAGCTACCACCCTCAATCAGTATACCTCCATAGCAGCGCTGTGTTCCGGCAGTCATAAATGTAAGAGAGAATTTCGGGTGAACAAGCTCGACCATCTACGACCTCGTATGTCACGTAACATCACGTAAAATAGAAATGAAATATCGATAAAACCAAACTATGTCTTACTGACATTTCTTTGTGATACATATAGTACCCAGTATCATCACAGCACACAGTACAACTGTTATATAAGTGTATGCAAAAGGAATATTTCCTAATTATCCATTTACGCTTGTTAATTATAGATCTCGACTTATACTATAAAGAAAATTTATAGACTTTCGAAACATTTGACGTAGATAAATATGCGAAAATTATCAATGAATAAAAATTAAAAAAACGTTTGATTTCGACGAATTAGAAAAAAAATCAATAAAAAGAAGGTTTAAGCATATTTGATATTACGCAGTAAGCCTTTATTTAAGCTTATGCCTTGAATGTAAATCTCGGATCTACGATACCTGTCAGAATCCTTCTCTTTTTTCTCTGTCTATTAATTCTAACATTCTTTTTTTTAATGTAATTATTATTATTTAATTTGTAATATTTTAACTTATCAATTTATATGTTCGTTTCACAGTATTTTGTATTCTTTAATTTAATTTATTTCTGTCTCTTGCACCCGCTGCAAGATTGACTGGAAGATGATGAAGCCTATTGGTATCACGTCTGCTTTTTGTGCAGTCCCACGGTGCAGTGTAAAAATTACAATCATAATCCTAATATACGAGTATAAGCCGCAAGATCTTGTATTATAAAATAAGCTATCACGTAATACTTTAGTCGAATGCTCAACCAATGCTAGAATAGAAAACTCACGTCCCCTTTGATCGGGAAACCGTGTGATTAAAAGTTACTCGACAAAGGAATTTAATTACACGAGACATTTCACAAAAAAACTCGCAAGCGATGTTAACTCAATGTCTTCATTTCGTTTCGCGACGATATTTCTTTTCATGCGTTGTATTATCACTCGACCTCAATCTTATGTCATGTTAAGTGACACACGCTTTTTTTTGCTGCCTCCATATCACAATAATTTACCCGCTTGCCTCGTAGTGCAGTGGCCGCAGGCACATTCCCGGACCTCAAGTGTCTGGATCGTGCTAGGGCTTTTCGAAACGGCCTGGCTAGTTACCACCTTCAAAGTTGCTATGTCCCCGCAGTCTTAAGTGTGAGAGCTAGAAATATAAAGTGCGAACACGCTTCACCGACTAAGGATTTATTGTCACTTAACATCAGATGAAACCAAAGTTATATATTAGCGCATAACCGATATAAAAAGAGATATGTGATCAGCGGAACGCAGCAATGCTGTTATTGCGAAAGATTGATAATAAATATTTCGCACACACAGCGAGTGTTTTATAAATTGATTACGAACACATGTACATACAATATGACGTCATCGTTCGACACTATAAGTCGAAAGAAGTGGGGACTGTCGGAGAAGGTATAAAAAGGCGCACTATTCAAATTGCCACTATAATTCACAGATCACCGTATACGTGAGCCAGTATGAGATGAAGCTGTAATAGTCGTCGAAAAGACTAACAGCGCAACTTCTCCGAACCCAGCACCAGTAGCAGCTGCAAATTCCCACTTTAATTAAAGTTTACATCAATAGAAGAACACGTTATAGTATCTCGAGACATACCTAAACATTAATAAACTACAGTCAATTAATAATGTCATAAATTTTTTCACCTGAAGTTTTACAAACATCAACTGGATGCGATATATAAATAAATATATACTTGAAATTCAAATCACAAATATCTGTAAAAATAGCTACTGCTATTTTTCTAATATCTCGGGCTTGAAACCATGTTTATTATAATTTTCAATTGCCATATTTAACTTGTCAATATCGATTCATATTTATTTCCCCCGAAGATTCTATTTAATGAATAATAACTCAAATTTCTGCGCTTTGATAATTTGAACGTTTAATTGAAAATCTCTACATAAAATGTACTACGTTTCAATCATTTGTACTCTAACGCCTATAAATAAGTTGGCGGCAAAATTTCTAAGATGTTTTTTCTTAATCGAGTATTCAATATTATTTAAAGGTATTCTCTTTTCAGTAATACAATTTGAATATCAAAAACTCTTTAATTACCTTTCAGGTTTCGAGTTAGAAAATATGGAATTAAGCGGTCGTTTCATTGTTTTTTTTTAACTATTCGTTGGATAGACGATTTAAGGAAGACAGATAGCAATAACGTGATCTTATGACTGAATATCAGTCTGTGACGTCACTTGACAGCTATTTTTATCGATTTTAGGCTAACATTTGTCCTCTATTTCACTTGATGTTAAGTGACAATGAGACCGTATATGGTGGAGCGTATTCACTCAGGAAACATCCAGCTCCCACTTGTATGACTGGCGGAACGCTGCCGTGCTGTTATGCCGGCAGATTGATATTGAGGGTTGTAGCTAACCAGAGGGGTTCGTAAAACCCTAACACCATCTACACTCCACCACTCCTGTGGCTCGAGAATCGAATCCGGAACCTTAGCCTTACAAGGCAAACGGGTAAACCACTGCGCCTCGGAGGCAGTAAATATTTCATCCTAGATACTTGAATAAGACCGATATTATTTTCTATTCGAGGGGAAATCCCACTGTGGAAGTATCCAGTGATGAATGTGTACGTGAATGAATGTGATCCAATGAAGTCATTGCGAAGGCAGCGTTAGCGCTATGCCGGACACTTACCGGCTAAACATCCGCGAAGTCTCGCAGTTGCGGAATTCATCGGAGCTACGAAAATTCTGGGACATTTTTACACACAGTACTCTGATTGGAAGATAGGTAGCTAAGCACTTATGGTATAGGTTATCAAAGGCGTACTATACGTACTAATACGCGTAATATACGTACATAAGTTTTCAAATAAATACTTAAACATATATCAACAACCAGAAACAAACACGAATGTTTTTACTAAGCGGGATTTGAACCCGATCACACATGACAGAGGCGAGCTTTACTATCATTCCACCGACCACACTGAACAGACTAGTTAATAATCGTATAATATCTGTGGTGTACAACAGATAAATGTATTGTAGGTAGTTTGATATAATAAATAAGATCTAATGTTAGATAAACCGTCGGGAAACAAGCTCAGTCGATATCTAACTTTCGATGCGTGCAGACATACCTGTTTAGTTAAGAACGAATATTGTAAAAATAAATTGTTGTATTTAACACATTTTGAAGCAAGTCGGTGCCCGACCGATGCGGGAGATTTCCCCATTTTGAAGAAAATCATTGCCCGACCGATACGGGAGATTAATTCATTTTAAAGCAAGTCAGTGCCCGACTGATCCTGGAGATCTCCCCATTTTGAAGCAAGTCAGTGCCCGACCGAACCTGGAGATCACTCCATTTTGAAATAAGTCAGTGCCCGACCGATCCGGGAGATTAATTTGTTTTGAAGCAAGTCAAAGCCCGACCGATGCGGGAGATTTCCCCATTTTGAAGAAAATCATTGCCCGACCGATACGGGAGATTAATTCATTTTAAAGCAAGTCAGTGCCCGACTGATCCTGGAGATCTCCCCATTTTGAAGCAAGTCAGTGCCCGACCGAACCTGGAGATCACTCCATTTTGAAATAAGTCAGTGCCCGACCGATCCGGGAGATTTATTCGTTTTGAAGCAAGTCAGTGCCCGACCGATCCGGGAGATCTCCCCATTTTGACTTTCAGCTACGCGTATCTCGTTTACTATCATCGGTAACTACCTCGGCCGGGTGTTTGTTTACATTCAGAAGTTGAAACCGAACAGTTCTCAATAAGATGTGCGGTCGACAAGCCGCTAACAGTAACCGCATCAAGTGGCGTTATGAATATGAGTGCCTCTTGGGAACGGAGATCACCGATCAAAGCATCGCCTAACTTATGGCGGACGACAGTAGCAGAAACAGCTTTTATAAAATTCTTTTTAAAGATTATTCATAAAACGATAGTAGGAAATAAGACATGACTAGATATAGGAGAATAAAAGAAATGGAAATGTTTATAAATATATAGAGAAAATGACATTTACATATAAGAACAAAATATAAATGGAATTAGAAAGCAAGAAAATTGTAAAGAAAAGAAACCGTATCAATTGACAGTTGGTCAAATGACCCGCCACAAAATTTTATTTAAAATTATGGACTGATTATTTGTTTCTTTGTGCACTTGTCTTTATGTAATTTTGTTATATCGTTGGATTTATTAATTCGCTATTTTTTATTTTCATTTTCATTTTAATATTAATCTCTTGGCACGCTTACCATGACCGGCCAATAAATTACGGTACGATATCAAAAACTTTATTATTATTTTTTTTTTCAAATATTTAATATTGTAATATTTAATAACATTTATTGTTTTAACAAATATTATTTAGAATCACATTATATATTCATTGATATAACGTATTGAGTATTTGTCTTTGTCAATACAAAATCGTTAGCCAAGTTTCTCCGCTTATCAGTATTCAATGTAAATTGTCGGGTCGCTGAATTATTCATACGTTTAAGGCCAAGCGGCGGATTTTCTTGAAGCTTTTTATTGAACTACAACCACGCGGACAGCGGCGGTGAAATTCTATTCGTGCATTTGTTAACTGAAATTATAATGACTTTAATAATAATTCGACAAGTTGGCTTCACACAAAACTAAAACCTATAGGAAGTTAAGAAAACATAAAGATTAATAAAATAATAATGTACAGATGATAAATAAATATTCTATTTTTTGGCGGGAATTCGCAAAGGTATCAGTAATTGGCTCGAGCTTATGGTATGACCGACCCGTTTTTTTTAAAGTACGGAATGCATTACGCCCCGAATCAACCTCCGTCAAGGGACAAAAGGAGGTGTGTGGGGCTTCCCCTTGCCAAATACAATGACAGGGGTACATCCACTAAAACCTATTGCGCTCTTCCATCGTCTGAGTGACGGTGTCTTGGGAAATCGGCTGAACCTTTACTTCCACAACACCGGCGGCGATATCCCGCCCCTTGCAGTGGGCCCGACATGCTCCCTGTTCGGAGCAGCGTGGGAATGACCGGAAGCGCCAGGTCACCCCCGCCCGTCAGTGGTGGTCTGTGTAGGCAGGCTAAAGTACCCCCGCACCTTCAGCCTGCACACCACAACCGGGAGGAAGAGGAGCGCGATCGTATTGCAGCCTCCTCCCTCCATCCCTACAGCGTGACGGAGCCTTTTGTTTTCTTTTTTCGTGAGTAAATCCTGCATAGGATACCCTCCCGCTACTAAATGTAACGAAAACCCCACGGTGTTCCTCTTGACGCCCTGCGTCAGTACTACCATAGTCCCGACAGCGTTAACCCTTGTGTGGTCCCTTCTTATGAATGTGGAGCTGGAGCTCCCTCCCGATGAGGTGTTGGAGATACACACGGTGGTAGGAACAGATCCTACCTCAATCCGCCACGGCATGAGCGTGCCTAGCCAGCAATTCAATAAGATATATATTCGACATAGTTCGAATAGTAAAATATATTCATAATTATTATAGTTATTTAGATATAGATTAAGGACACATGTTTGGTGAACGTGTCCGTTTTGGTCGATTAAACATTCAACCCTTTGCGCTTCGGCCGCCGTAATATCCGTCACGTCCACAGCCGTAAAGTCGCCAGAGACCGTCATGACGCTGCGCCGGAGCCGGCCATGAATATGTAGAGCGGGAAATTGTTACAATTAACATGCAAATTACGCAGTTTATCTCGCAAATTTGTAATTCATAAGCCATATCGCTGCAGGCGTCCGCGTTGCCAACTTTGTTGGAAATAATTATAATTTGAATTTATGATTTCTTTTTTCGCAATTATTTCTATAAACAAATATATATATATATATATGTGTGTGTGTTTTTACATACATTACATAATGTGTTAAAATCATTGTTAAAATTAACCGAACCTTACCTTGTATTATAAAAAATTACTTACTACATTCTCGCAATGGTCCAAAAGACTTGGCCTCCGACATCAGACCACGGTATGAGAGCCTTGTGATAGCTCTCGCCAGTCGCTATAGCCGAGGTTGACCAGGTCTTGAGCGCCTTTCCAGCGTTATTTACGACGTCCAACCGGCCGTTCGCCATTTGCTTGTCCTAAATAATGTCTAATATAAAATTGATTCAATAAAACATGGAGACTTCGACGCCGGGCGATTAAACAAAGCGGAAATTACCCAAATTGATGATTGTTTTATTGATTGATTGAATTGCGCAGAGTAACGCTTGTATCAATGAAATAGACGTAGTATAAAGACAGTAGTGTAAAAAGGCAAAAATAGCCATTTATTAATGGTCATTTGTTATAGCCCTTGGGTTACTTTCGAGATTGTTTCATTACGTATAGTTTTATAAACAAATAATCTTTAAGTAGTTTCCATTTTTATGTTTCCCCTACGATATTACAACAGATAAATTTTCCACAGAACATCTGCGTAGTAAATTTAAATATTTACAACCCTCTCGTTGCAGGGGTGTTCGAATTTTTACTGCTCCTTAACATAACTTCTCGTGGGAAATCTCTCACGGTAATGGCTGTCCATCTTTGCAATAAACTTCCAACAGATGTTCGCAGGTCGCCATCGTTGGCGATATTCAGAAATAAGCTCAAGTTTCATTATAAGAAAATATTAAGTTGGTAGATTAATAACTCTTACCTTATTTATGCATGTCATTATATAAGTCTATGTATACATTATGTAAAGTTATCTATTTAGTTTAACTTTTATCTATTAGTTTAATATTTATGAATTTATTTACATAGTAGTTTTTTCTGTACTATTAGTATTATTTGTATAAACGCTTACTTATATTAAATATACAATTATTGTCTATCTTAACTTTAATGTTATCTTAATTTTCCGCTACCACACAAAAGTTGGCTGGAAGAAATCATTTATAGTGATAAGTCTACCTTTGTACGATTTAATTTGATAGTCTTATCATGTAATTGTTTTAAGTACAATAAAGTATTCATTCATTCACTCAATCCAATTATCCTTGACATCCTGCCCTCGCGAAGAGATGATGCATCTCTTTGCATTCTTTATAAACACCACGCGGAATGTTCCGAAGAATTGTTCGAAACAATTCTCTAGTCTTAATTTTTCACAATAACATAACACAATTATCGTTCAGAACATACGTTTCTTGTATATTATCTATACGTATAAAATTAACACCTGATTAACTGACCTACATGTCCACATGTCCTAATTAGTTTCTCCTAGATACACGATATTTTTACGATGTGCGCTTTGTTGTGTAGATGTCCATTAAGAAAATAAACGTAGAGAGATTAATCTTAATATTAAATTAAGAAAACATATCACCACACACTTATAGCTTCAGTAAATTGCAAAATTTAAAAAACAAGTTAAAGTTTAAAAGAGATTGTGTGGGCTTCAATATAAATTCGTAATTCACAGAAGTCGGTTAATTTTATTCGAATTTCTATGGTTTCATGCCTTTTGCACTTCGAAAGAAACTTAAAAGAGAATTTCTCTCGCAAATTTATCATTAAGCAATCGAAAATACTCAATGCACATGGTCTCCCATATATCTTTTCTGTGACAAAACTAAGCTGGATGAAAACTCATTAAATTTATTTCTGTATATGATATTTTTTTAACTAGTGTGTGATAGGTATAAAGTTTTTAAAAATAAAAACAAATAAAAGCATTTATCTAGTACCGTACTAATAATACATAGCACCTTAATTATATTAAAAGCATTTATTTGAACTAAATATTTATCTAAGAGCAACATTTTCCGTTGATGAAAATTGCAGAAAATGTTAATTAAAAGAAATTTACCTCTCTTCCTTTTCATTACACTTTATTTCGTTTTACATCCTCGAAAGTACACTTTTTTATCAGCTAACTAATACATGACCTCAATTTTACACGATGTTGAGTGACAATGAGTCTGTAGATAGAAAAGGGTACGACCGTCCCATAATACTTTGCCTTTCTCTTGAATGAGTCTCGGAACACAATATAACACTTGTAGTGGAAAATAGAATTACAGTTTTTTTACTAGTCAATATCTATTTAAGCAAATAATATAAATACAAACATTATGGAATTACAGAACCAACAACAAAAGGAAACTAAACTATCCTTGAAAACCAAAAAACGACAACGATGTTTTTTCTCTTTATTTATTTTATATTTGTTTTATATTTGACGTTGTAAACCCCATTGTAATTAATCAATACAATTACATCAAAAATAATTTCGTAATCGATAAAATTTTACATATAACTGAAATAAAGGCACATAATACTGTACCGTAAAAAGAGTTTTTTTTTATCACCAGCAATCTCCGATTCGCACTCGAACAACGTAATTATTCGACGACATTAATCTATTGGCGGATACCGAAGTAACAATTTCGATTTTCACACTGGAAGAATCGTTCGACCGCAAACTGATGTCTCGATTAAAACATTCAACGCCGCTCTCGATTACGTTCCATCCCTAATAGTCAGTGTACATTTGAGTCGCATTAATAAACAAAAGGGATCTACTTTGCCCCCGTACGGACACCGTAATATTTTTCCGACCCATTTCGTTTCACTTCACACGGGCTGGAATAAAATTATAAGTGGCCGTGTAATCTATCGATTGATCTCCTGCAGCTTTGAGAGTTTATCTTTGAATTAACCAACACGACAACTCGTGTCATCTTTCTGTTTTTATTAAGGACGATCATCAGTACTGATGCATCTCACTTATTGTTTGTACGTATTTTTTTTTATAAAATCAACGTGCATAAAAGTCTTTTCAGTGTTCGTTAAATAAGAATCCGGATAACTTTATGATTCAGTATTTACTGTGACAACGTTTAAGAACACGTAGTCAGGGTTATTCATATGAATAAATGTTAATTTATTTATATGAATAATATATAATATATTCGTATTAATAATGAATAATTTTTTTTTATTTATAATTAAAGCGAAATCCGTACGACTCAGTGCTGTGCGGTAAACTAAATTAATTATTTTTATGTGGTTATACAGAGCTATTGAAATAGAAAATATGGAGAGATAGAGAAAGAGATAGAGCTATTAAAATAGAAAGTATACACTGATAAGGACACTGAGTAAAGCGCTAATAAACAGTTCTTAACACGTTCCCTGCCAAAATCGTATTTGCCCAACTTGTCGTACAGCCCATTCGCCATTTTGTCAAAAGATTAGTATTTAAAATTGGTATTTGTAAAATATATTTTACATGTTCAAAACGTTCATTAAATAATTGTTTTGAGCGCTTTAAATGGAAACATGCGTTTATCTTGAATGGTACACGTGGCGCAATGGTCCAACTTTACGTGTATTAATGGTACACGTGGCATGGAACGTGTTAAAAACCTTTATATGTTGCAGTTTAGATTTGAATTACCTTCTAACCTAATAGAGGCTAGATTATAATAAAAATTGTACATTTTAATATGAATAAAAATATTTATTAATAGGTACATAACAATCTAGGTAGGCACAACTATCGTGGATAGCGTGAGCAAAAACATGAGTACCCTCTTATTTTACCAACCATAAGTTCTCTATCACTAGTCCTCACATTGATTATGTACTAAAGTATTTTTTCTGCGGCCAAAACAAGCTTACTAATCGTATTTTAATCAGCCTTTAGTTATAGCCAT
>DWQX01005784.1:0-12411 GCA_018245475.1 Pharmacophagus antenor
ACAGATGAAATATATATATATTTAATATTAATTCTAAATAGTGCATTCGTAAGAAATGCGAACTAATAAAATGCCCTTTTACCCAGCTAAGTTATAGAGTGAGTTAAATAGTGGAGCCACTACTAGACAGTACTGCTATTTCTTTTCATAAGCTATACCTCCCCTCATATGCAAACAGTTAGTATATATAAGATTAACCTTAATTTGGTTTTATTAGTTATAATCTTACAGTTTTATTTATAGTTTGTGTAAAGAAATTATTAATAGTTTCTACGTATTTGTGTATTGAGATATTATTTTCAGATGTTGGGTTAAACGCCCCGAAACAATTTTCAATTTTCAAAGTATAAACAAGTTAATTGTTTACAAGCTCGCCTGCCAGTTCTAATATTGTAATACTATAGGGTATGGGTCTTTAATTAATAATCTATAATAATTTGCTCGAATAGTAACTGCTGCAAATAATCGGAGCTTTAATTTTTTTTTTTAATTTCGAGCATCGTTAAATTTGTTATTTATTATTTACTTTAGGAAATATCACTAAGCGCAGATTTAATACACAGCATCATTCGCCAATGAGTTACGCGACATTTCGCTGGTTCGCAGAAAAACGTGAAATATAATCAATCATTCTTCACGTTATGTTTTTAGGGGCATTGAAACATAATTCAATTAATTGGCTATAAAAACTGTCTAGTTACATAATAAAGTGTTTCTGGGTGACAATTTTTTTATAAATATATTTAACACTTAGAAAACCTATTAGTAATGGACCACGGGATTTAAACTATGAAATTAACAGTTCGTAAAGTTTAATATTTTGGCCCTGATTCACAATATATATATATAAGTAATAAAATTTATATAAACCTCGGGTTCCTAAAACAGATACAGTACATGACATTATACCAACACTCATTATCCACGCCACTCTACACTACTCGTGCTCTCCGATTTGCTACGAAACACGATCACACGTGTCTCTTTAACAGATTGATTCGCCGCTCATCCATTAATACATGATCCGTGTCATCGATATGGTTACAATCGGGTTAATACATTATAAAAGGTGTATTTTAAACTATTTTTTTTTTAATATATTTGGTATGACTTACTTATTAGTGGGTGGCGGCCGGTCTCGCGGCTGTTTACCCACGAACACTGCATATTTTGCACGCTTCCCAATTTTTTCGTGTAGTAATTTATTAAATGGTTGTCCGGAAGAGACTGTTTTCAGCAGTAAGACTACCTTTTGCACTGCTAACGTATTCTTTTACTTTGCTCTTAAAAGTTACTTTCTTTCATTTTGTTTCATGTGTATTTTATTTTGTTTTTGTTATGCAATAAAGATTAATCTATTCTATTCTAAAACTAAGACGGCGTGGCTTCTAAGAAGTTCGTTGCGCCGTACCTTATCTCCAGCTAGAGCACTTAGGAAGCCTGAGTCAAGGGTGAGCTAACCGGAAGGTTGTCTATAAACTTAATATATTAATTGACTTGAAAAAGTACTGCTTGATAGACTATTTTAAATAAACCAGTTTTGACTTTGAAGTGAACACATATAGTCAAACGAATAAACTAGTATTTTTTTTCATCTGTTATGGGCTAACACTTGGCCTCGATTTCACCTGATGATAAGTGACAATGAGGCCGCAGATGGTGAAGCGTGTTCTCCCCGAATAGATTTGGCTCTCACATGTATGACTGCCGGAACACAGTTATGCTGTTATGACGGCAGATCGACATCGAGGGTGGTAGCTAGCAAGGCGAGTCTAAAAAACCCTACCACCATCTAGACTCCACTACTCCCGTGGCCCGGGAATCGAATCCGGTACCTACGCGTTACAAGGCAAGCGGCTAAATCACTGAACACGGAGGCAGTCATAGGGAAAAGTAAAAAATTGTCATTAAAGGGATTATTAATTAAAAACAAAAAAAAGCCAATTTAAACAACACTTGATTGTTTTTGATGTTGATGATGATTTGTTGTTGATTTTATAGTCACTTAAATACTGTTATTATTCTCGAAAAACGCAGCGTCCAACTTTCCTACGTCGATCAACACTTGTACGTTCAACACGATGTGTTAACGAGCATCGAGAAACTTTTGGCAGTTAGCTAGTTGTTTGATACCTAGGGCCAAGTTCCCCGCTCAATTAGGGAGTTGGCCCACAAATTGGAAAGGTGGTAGCGGTCTTTGTTACGACTTACAACGTTGGCGGCTTGCTTAATTAGTCACGCTCTTTCAACTGTAACGTTCCGTGTTAGATAGCCGGATAATCAATGAAGGCTTGAGATTTAACCGCTACATCTATTTTTTTAACAACTGCCTCAATGACGTAGAATCCAAGTCTTTTTTCTAGTAGTAAGGAAACCACTAATTCGTGTCCGGGGCCAAAAGGTAAAAAGCTCAATTTCATTTGATGTTAAGTGAAGGACCGTTGGGGGTGAAGCATATTAGCCAATAGTACTCTGGCTATATGTATGACTGCTGGAACACAGCACATGTTAATATGGCAGCTGATTGATATAGAGGGTGGTAGCTAGTCAGGCCGGATTGAGAAAACCACCATCCAAACTCAACTACTAGCGCTTTCGACATTGAACCAAGGAAGCTCAATGTCACAAATCAAGCGATAATAAAACTGCACCACGTAGGGAGTTAAGTTAATCAATAATGACACACACACAACTAGGACTTGTATTTAAGACACTCACAACACTTAGAACTAGAGAAAACTTGGTTCGGAATCGATCCGAGAACATAATTTATTCTTTTAATCGAATTGACTTGAATATTTAATACCTTTTGTTAACCCCAATCAGATTATAACACTTATTATATAAAAGACAATTTTTGTTCTTCACTTTCGCAATAATAATTTTGTACAAGGATAGGCGCTATAATCGTCCCGGTAATCGTGTTAATAATAAAGTTACATTTTATTGATATATTCGGTATAGAAATAAAAAAAAATTACATTTTGATATTCAAATAACAAAGTATGTAGGTAGCTTTGTGAAATTTTACAAAAGTTGATATGATGAATTTCGTAAGAGTACGGTGTATACAATTCGTCTACGGCAGTTGCAACTGTCTACGAAATACGAAACGGACGGCCACTAACAGCAATCACATATTATTCCCTTCGCTCCCCATTGCATTTAATTAAATCATCGAAATCTCATTCAATAATAATAAGACTCTCTAAGCGTGCTATAATTTCACACTATTAACTTGCAACTAAAAATTTCAAAACAATACTCGACCACTCTGTATTCTTTAATGATGTTCTAACCTTTAGCACTCCTCTAGTTTTTATATTGTTGCTCACTATGAAACGTAAAAAAAATTGTATATTCATTACAGTAAAGTGACTGAGCTCGAATTACCGACATATAACCAGTAGGCAATGCCAGCCATTGTGTCATCTTAAGAGAAATCGTGATAAAAATATATGAATGCACAGAGAAATCCAGAATGTTGTGGAACAAATGACAGATGTCTCCATAGGGGAGCCTACGGAATTCTAAGGGTTAAGTTTCTCACTAACTGTTTATCAGTTCCCATGACAACAACGCAAGTTCCTTATTTTTTTCTTATCTTTAATTCCCCTCCGTCCGTCACGCTGTAGTACCTAATGATAACCTCCTTGTTATCATATTAAATGTGATGTGTGTCCAGGCGCAGCGGACAAAGAAGCGGACGAGGAAGAAGGCAGCACGGGAGCGACACCCGCTGATGAGACGGAAGAGGAAACCGATATCAGCCAAAACATTCTACCTCTCTCGGCGCATCCATCTACTATGTAATGCATTCTATACTTATAAAGTTTTAGACCGTAACCCTGACTGATTCGGACTGACTTATACATATTTATATGCTAATGCGCTCGTCCTAGAAACATGAATTTTGGAGGGTGTGTTCTTTGTGATGTGATCCACTAAGAAAAAAGTTTTTAAGAAATTCCATCTCAAAGGGGTAGAAAGGAAAAGTTAAATTTTCAATGAAACTTTTCTTTGTTTGGTTCGATGTACTCGAAAATTGTTACACATACTGGAGTGATGTTCTAAGATCTTAGTATTGAATAAAAAATTGCCACGCCCTAAGAAGCGGGCGTCTGACGACGGCTAGAAGTAAATATTTGTACTATCTATAAAAACTTCCAACTCTTAGTTACACCGATACGTATGTATCTTAAACTTAATATGCTAGTCTACATTACATCTGTTTTTGATCCTGTGACGTAATTTAGTATCGCAACAAACTTGAAACCAATTCATAAATGATTACTTCACAGTGAGGTGTCAGCCAGTCAACAAGATTTCTTTAAAATGTTGGACGAAAAAATAGAAAAGGTAAAAGCTATTCATTTTTACGATATTGATACCTTCATTTTTAGAAAGTAAAATAACATTTTTTTTATATTAACGCATATATTTTTTTAATAGGGCAAAGATTACGATTCGTCCAGTGAAACCGAAGTACGCTTAGAACAAGAACGACGACGGATGCTAATAGAGAAATGGAGATCCGCGTCGCAATCCACGCGGTCCTCGCAAACGCAGCCCAGCCCGCCAACTCCCGCCAGAAGACGTGTATCGAGGCCGATGCCGCAGCCGCCTGAACGCCAGAACAGTCCGGGCGCAGTGAGAAGGTGCTACAGGCAGCAGCAAATACCGGAGGGCATGTCCCCGCCGCCGAGAAGATCGCACAGCGCTCAGTCACATCAACCGCCCGAGCCCCGGCCGGTAAACGGAGACAATTGGCAGGATCCGTCTAAATCTCCGATAAAGAGACCGCAAAGTGCTGGAGCCAACTGGATGGGCAATCCAAAAGTTGCGCCTCATAGTCAGAAAACCAAAAAGACTGAAATTAATGACCACCAAAGAGCAAACCAAAAAGAAGTTGAATGCGAAATTAGTTCAGAAACATCGCAAATCACCTATAATCCAACATTCCAAAGCCACAGCCCGGCGCATTCCGCCAAGGGTCAACAACAGCCGTACATTGCCCAAATAATTAGTTATCCCAAATCTCAGCAAGTGACGCCTCCGTCGCCGCCTAAATTCATCGCGCCTCCGGAAGAGTATCAAGACCCTCAGACGAGCGACGTTGACAACAAGTACAACAACGCCCAGAAGCCACCGGTTACACAAGCAAACAACCAGGCGCACATCTATTATATCCACGGCAACACGACCCCTGGCTTCTCCCAGGACTTGGCGCAGCAACGGCAGCAAACGGCGATACACTTGCAGCAGTACGTCGCCATGAAACAGGCCCAGCAGCAAATGTACACGTACTTTCAAAGAGGCCCCCACACAATTTTCCCGAACGTAGATTATTCACAAACGCCGAGACTGTATGAAAACGAAGAGTTCGCAGCTCAATACGGACATCCAGCTCTGAGACCACACAGCGCCCCCACACCGGTGGGCGTAGTGAGGCCCATGCCGGTGGCGCCAGGCTTCAAGCCTCTACCCGACGGCACTCATATGGTGCAAATGCCGATGTGGACGCATATGCCGCCAGTCGTGTCGACGATGACCCCGTGGGTGCCGGGACAGGTCCCGCACGAAATGCAATACTACCCACAGTCTCAATTCTTCCCAATGTACCGGCCGCACTCGGCGGGCTCGGCGGGCACTTTGACGAGATACCATAAGAAGGAAGCGAGCGACAGTGAAGTGAAGAACGTGTGCCAAAGTATAAACCTCGTGAGACAGAAGCAGATCGGTCAAATAGTGTCGATGCCGGGGCAGGAGCTGACCGTGTGCAACAGCGCGAGCGACAGCCCCAGTCCCGCGTCGGTCAGCACCGACAGCGGCGTGTCGCCCGGGAACAGCGCGCCCAGCTCCAAGAACTCCGTGTTCAGCGCGCCGCCGCCCGCCCCGGGGGACTGCGTCGGCGCCGCAGACAAGACCAAGAAGTCGAGGTCGATGCCACTGAACGCGAGGCCGCTGAAAAGCTCCAAAAGTCTAGATTCTTAGTGAGAAGTTTGTAATTATGTAGATTTTCTAAATGTGCGTGTAGCGTCTAGCCCACGTGACGGCGGTGTAATGTATAGTGAATAATTAGATTCCAAACTGCTTTTATAAATACGTGGCTCAATGAGATGATTAAATATCGATTCGGTGTATTAAAATT
This sequence comes from Pharmacophagus antenor, assembly GCA_018245475.1. Lineage (NCBI taxonomy): Eukaryota > Metazoa > Arthropoda > Insecta > Lepidoptera > Papilionidae > Pharmacophagus > Pharmacophagus antenor. Next base: position 6,152 of record DWQX01005784.1, read on the forward strand.
GGTATTGTCGTAGAAACTTGCGTAATGGTAATAATCGATCAAGTTTGCGTCGCTGCTGTCACTGCGTACGTGTCCTGTGATGATTACTTTAATTAAATAGTTATTTATTTTGTTACAACGATTTCCGTAACGCCTAACTCGTCTGCGAAGTTATAGACAATGATTGTTATTTTGACTACCTTATTATATTAATTTATGACGTCTTAATGAGAATAATTATAATTAAAATCTATCTAAATTTAACTACGTTTAGATAAAGACATGTAAATGGATACCTCTTGATTGCGAAACGATGCATTTTAAATTATTCAATAATAATGGTAATGATGTAAAAATATCTTGTTTTATTTCGAACATGGCTAACGTTATTATAAGTTATGAAATATTATAATATTATCCACAATATACAATAATAATGATTATTATTACTATTTTCTCTACAATTCTTTTTACGTATCCCTAATATTCATCTCTGTTCAACCCTAAGGTAGGCTGGTTCCATTTGGCATTAAGTCCACCTTATGTACAAATTTGTCCATTGAAGCTTTAAATAAAATAAATAATATCAATTCATATACGAGTACATATTTATCCGTGAAAAGCAAAAGCTGTAATTAAATTTGAATTTACGTTTCGATTAGAAAATGGTAGAAAAGGATTTTAAATCTAGCCTTTGACGACATTTTAGGCTCTTTTTTAATTATCGATAGTTGTAAAATAATGGATTTAAACTTCAGTGGTAATTCATCTTTCTCGACAATTATGTTAATTTAATGAGATTTTTTCTTAAAAAATGCTATAATAATAGTAAAAAAATATAAAAAGGAAATTCAACAAGCAGAATTAATGCCTTTAGGTTTCATCTATCAATCTTCGTTCGTTTCGTAAAGAGATATAGTGGTAAGTGATGTAAATAAAAATAAATTTATAAAAAAATAATATATATCGATAAATGTTGCGACTTGGGGAAACTCTTCGAAAATAATTACACCATTTAAATAAATAAATTATATATTTGCTTGATTGAGGGACGCTTGTGTTGGTCTCCTTTTCAATGAATTTCGAATTTTGAACGTTACATCAAAGTTGAAGGTCGATCACCCCGGAAGTCTGTCGTAGAATGTTCTCGATACTTTCGTTTGGAAACCAAGCGTACCATAGACAAGCTTAGTCTATGGTCTGTGTATCGGTTCGGTGATCTGTAATAATTAATAATAATAATACATATAAATTGATATTATAAATCACATTCTTGAACAAAAGATTCTCGTTAATATCTATCCGATGCCTTTCCTTTGTTTCACTACGATAACTTAAGCATACTTCAGTTACAATATCTTAGACGCAATTATCTCTAGACCCGGCTTAACCTCTCTGTAGATAAAATCAGAAGGGAAGAGTTTCCTGTGTAAAGCAATAGACGCTCTTAAACAAAGTAAGTAATGATTTAATGTTTGATAAATATTCCTCATTTTTATTATCCAAAATTGATTAACGTCATTTCGCAATTTTTCGATTTATGTTTTAAGTAATATATTTTTTATATCAGTCTAAAAACAGCGTGGTTTGTGCTCGCATAAATTTTTCGTTTGTACTTTTATTGGATTAACTAAGAACTGTTCTGATTAACTAAAAATTTGTCACTAAAATTGGGTTATACGTGATCATACGTACATATGAGAATGTACGCAGATACAAAAGTTTCCTGTTTGTAAACCTTAAGTATTTCTCGAAAATCTAGACGCTTAGCGGTGAAACTGATCAATAAATCGGATTTTAGTTGACAATTTTTGGATGGTTTTAATAATTAAATTTATTTCTGTAAGTTACCTATTTTAATCAATATCAACAGCTATCTTTTAGCAACAAATCCATTGAAATCGGCCTAAATGTTAGGGAGGTTACCTGGAAAAACCAGACTTTTTTATTATGGACCTGTACTTGTCCGCGATTCCATCTGATATTAAGTAACAAAGAGGCCGTAGGTAGTGAAGCGTTTACCTAGAATACTTTAGCTCGCATGACTACCGCAACAAAGTAAAGCTGTTATGGCGACAGATTCTTATTGAAAGTGAAACTTAGCCAAGCCGATTCCAAAACCCTACCAACATCCAAATTCCACTACAACTATGGCCCGGGAATCGAACCCGGGACCTCTGCGTTACAGGGCAAGCTGTATACCTGCGCAATGTAGGCAGTCAAAATCATGTATGCATTGATACACTATAATTAAAAAAAGAAATTAAATATTACAAAAAAAAAATAATAATAATAAGATTGAATTACACTAAGCATATATTTACCGGATTTAAAAATCGTGTAACGTAAGGCGTACTATTTAACCATTCATCGCCCGGCTAAATTTAACCTTAAATTATTCAATTCACGTAATTTTGCCCGTGCCAAATTCCCGGCGACGGTTATATCCGGGTGCCGCCAACGTCTTCGTGTATTTGAATCTCACTAAATTATGTACAAAAATACCGCCGCAATCGCGACATTTAAGCAACGTTTACTAATGACGTAAATTTAATATATTTTGCTGACGCCTCTTGCAAATGGTTAACTTCGTAATTTTGTTACGTCTCGTAAATGAGATCTAAGATTACTGTATGTACAAGTAACGGCGACGATATATTTTGTCAGAGAGTACAAGTATCAGTTGCTGTAGATAAGAATTTTGGTATATGTAAGCTGATCACCACAATGTCAATATGCCGATACTAACAGCGTTACAGTGTTCCAGCAGTCCCATATGTGATAGTCAAAGTATTCTAGGCAAGCACGATTCACCATCTACGGGCTCATTGTCACCGAACGTAATGTAAAAATTGAGTACAAATGTTAGCTTATTGTTAATAAAAAATCGACGCCAATGACGCGTATGCCTAATTTCAAATATAATTTGAAATATATAACAAAATATAAAAAAAATTGTTATATTGGTAGATATAAAAATGTTCATTATAGAGATGTTTCGCGATACGTTTTCGTATACACGTATCGTAGCTAAAGGTCGCAGTTGGTTCGGGGTCAGTGACCTCCCACCCTCTCGCTGTTTCTCCTACGTAAAGGCGCATTCGGAACCTCCATCTACTTACAATTAAGTTTACGTAAATGTAAATATCTTCTATTATTTTCTGGATAGAACGAGTGACTATCAGATCATCACCGTCAGACAATTTGAATCGAAATTAGAATTAAATGACGTGTGTAATTTTAGTACTAAAAATAACTGAAAAAAATGTATTACCAAAGCAATAAATTAAAAAAAATGCCTGCATTTGTCAGGTTGTTCCTAGTGAATCTGCACGAGAATGTCTCTTCAAAACAGATGAACCGATTTTAATTGGACTTTCACTGGGAAATACCTGAAGCTAATGATTATAAATTATTTTGTTGTAATGCCGTTTATTAGAGAAATACTTCCAAGTGAAAAAAAATGTGACATATGAAAATGTAAACATATTATTTAATGATCAATTTAATACATAAATGTTTCTATTTGTGTGGAATAAGTATTGTTTTAGTTCCGTAAATAACAATGATAAATAAAAATAATATTATGCTTAATGGACCCGATAATTAATTACAATTTACGTAAAACCTATTGCAATTGATTACTCGTTCAATTACTAAAGGAAAGGAAACACGAGTCGCCGTCTCAGGTGAGGTCATAGGTTAAATCGTATGCAGTTGACAAGTTAAAAACTCATTTACACTTACAACCTATAAGAACTATATTACAATGCAGTAACTTTCCGTAATTGACTTTCAGCTTTAATTAAACGGCATAAGTACCATGCAATAGAGCTTATTTGTAAAGAGGTAGGATATAATAGAGCTTATTTGTAAGAAGGTAAACTAAAGACTACTTTTAAACTGAAAAGTATTCATGATATATATATATATATATAAATTATTTTCTTTGAATTTAAAAAGTATTTTTTGTTTGTAAAAACCGACGTCTATGATACTATTTATACGTGTTTTGATTATTAAAATTATTAAAAAAAACTTATAAGTAAAGAAGAAAAGCGATAAAATCGGGATTTCTATGAGGGAATATACCTGACCATAAAATCCCAAACAATGTTTTAAACCAAACTAAATTAAAATTAGTTGTGCCCCTTATAATGCAACAGGTAGAATACGAAAACTTCCAGATAAATTACACGTTAAATTAATTTCAGTCTCTTTTTTTGTGTTAACGATGTTGTTTATATATACAGTCAATGGGCCACTCATTCAGCACATTTGAGACAGAAAAAATACAAATTCCGTTTATAAATGGTTCGAAGGCATTTTATCAAAAATATTATCTCAAAAATAATATTTTTATAGACCGCAAATACCGTTCACACCACTGTACAAATTGTACGACCGTTCACACTCATTGCTCAAATTGTGAACAGTAATCGATACATTAATTAAATGTGTCGCCAACAGATGGCACTATAAAAAAATATGTATAGAACATAGGAGATATTTGAACGGATTGACTTTAAAGATTTCTCAGAGTTAGTCTTCACTGAATGTAATTTCCAACACAAGTTCGCCACGTTAAATGGTCGACTAACCTCAGTTACATCCCGTGCTGACCCAGAGCGTATTGAGTATTACTCCTCGGAGTGAATTTGCGGTAAATCTCCGTCCAATACGTGGCGGCTGTGATTTCTTATGTGAGTGAAAAAGGGGAATGTTAATATAAATAATTTATCTACTTTAATCTCAAAGCACAGCGCATTCCGCACAGAAGTTTACCTAATCAATAAATAATGATTTCGTAAAATATATTCGGGCGTATGTTCGTGTAAAGATATTTAGATTTTATCTCGTTTTTATAGAGAACTTTCTGATCGTCTGCTAAAAATACAGCAAAGAAAAGAATATCATAAATGTTATTTCCTGTTTGATAAAAAGAAGAACTATTAGTTTAAGAGTATTCATATTAATAAAATAAAATACTTCAACATTATTAGAGTAAACATTCTCTGTAAAGCTTATTAAGTACTTAAGTGTGCTTTCCTTTCATAGAAATGTTTTTACTCTTACAGTATGAATACAGGAGAAATCTTACAGCGTAACTAAATGAAGACATATATTTTCTCTTTAGCATTATTTTCAGTTTATTTAAATGTCCCGTAACTTTGCAACTGAACACGGTATTTACTGTGAGTGTTTATGTTCGGGTATCTGGCAAATTCCTAGATTTCTTAGCCACAGCATCAAAAAATAAAAATACAGCCGATGAAAACATTTATTGCATCCTAATTTATTTTTGTTATTACTAAATTCCCGTCTTTTTTTTGTGTGATTCGAAACGATTTATTTAATAAAGAAATATTTTTGAAAAGGATAAACACTTATTACAATGAACTTTTGTTTTTTTATATATAAATAATTATTGAATTAAGCATTACTTTGCGAACCTCCACGACCAATAAAAAAAAAAAAATTTGCTAATTTCCGTTTTGTTTGATCGCAAATGAAATTTCAAATCATTTCGCCAGTACACGTGGCTCTCTCAGATGTTACTGATTCGACCGCCCGTCGATGTACCAGTAACATCTGAGTCGCAGTATTTGCGATTAAACAAAGCGGAAATTAGCGAATTAATTTTTGTTATATTTCTTTTTTATTTAACTAAAACTTTATTATGTATACCCAAGAGAAATTGAAATTTAATTTCGAATGAACTCAAGATTCAGCGTCGCCAAATGGAGTTACGTAACGCAATCCCCATCGGATTGCACGATCCCTGATGTAGCGTAATCTTTTGAAAATTAGTTTCGCTATTATATTATCAAAGTAGTACGTCTTTATTAAAACTGTAATATTATTTTCAATATTTTATTACATTGCAGATAAAATGTATGTTCCTGTACTAATAAAAATAATAGTGCATCTGGTGCTAGGTGCCCGGTGAAGGCAGTGATTTTTATAGGATGTCATGTTAAGCAGTGTTCTTCGAATGGTAACTTCAGGCCAAGAGGGTAAATTTCTTTTTCTCGCATTTTTTATTCTAATGGGAAGGTATTAGATATCAACAATTAGATGGTCTAATGCTAATAAAAGGAAAGCTCCATGGAAGACCAGCGCCACGTTCCCGCCGCAACAGTCCGTACTGAGTTATGATGAGTGATGAATGAATACACTTCCGGCCAAAAGTTTGAGACCACTTTGAAAAAATTACAATATTGAATAAAACTCCAATAGTTAGTGCTCTACAAATTATTTATTTACCTTATTAAATAGGG
>DWQX01005785.1:0-12411 GCA_018245475.1 Pharmacophagus antenor
AAAAAAAAAACTCAATGTCAAAGTAATCGGCATAAGAGGGTTGGTGTATTCTTTTCAACAGATATCTTTTCAATAAAAGTGAGTAATATCAGCTGGCAGAAGAGAGCCAGTTTTATTTAAGTTCACGTCCGGTACCCGCATCGTCTTGGAAACAAACCCGCGGTTCTTAAATGCATCAAGCGGCATCACCAACTTAGGGAAATTCGTTGTTTACCTACCGGGACGCGGAGTTGGAAGAACTTGGACGGGTCGAGCCGGGAGCCCGCATATCGCAACTTGGCGAACTTTACGCCAAGTTTTATATTAAAGGTTCAAATAGGGCGGTAAACATATTGGAAACAGTTTTTGATGCACGTCCGGAAGAACTTTACTCGCCTAATCCTATTAAGCGTTTGATCTTTGGATCTTTGACAGATAATATCTCGATTCGAGTGGGATATGATACAAAGAGTTTCAAAATTAATACGACTATATCGATGATCAGTTAAAACCAATAGCGAATTATATAAATTGACATATTTTCATTATTATATTATGACGTTTAAAATTTTAGGAGGGGAACTTAATAAGCTCTTATTAGGTACTAAGTTAATACCCGGATTGACACTTACGAGTTTAATGAATACCCCGTTATTAATACTAATAATATCCTGAAGATTACAGTTCTTACAAAGTTCAAATAATATATATATATATATATTTCTTGAGAATTAGAACTTTTCACTAGATATGGTAATTAAACATACGCACATATATTTATATATAAGAGAGTGTGTGAGTATATATACATATGTATATATCTAAACAAAAAAAATATTTATACGTAAATATTATAACCAAATGTAGAGCAAAGTACAACACAAAATGTAACTAGAATTTGCTTTAAACTAAAGTAACTAAAAATAAAATCATTAGTCATACAGAAAACAGTAAGCAAGCAAAATAAAGCACATTTATTTTTCAAAAAGCAAAGGTATAATCTTTCAGGCGTTATTGTTGTCTTTTTTTAGCACGGCTTAGCACCTGCAACTGCAGAATCAAGTGAACTTCACACGTACTTTAGCGGAGACAAAGGGAGCCTTTAAAGCAGTCTAGGACAGCGCCTGTTTGAACCTATTGAAACTTATGCTCGACGGGAACTGCAGCGAGTGCGTTACATTTTAATGATTATTTTTTTCTTTTATGGGCAATGAGCTGAAACTTGACCCTAATACTGCAATGACAATGAGAACATAGATAGGTAGCGTGGGAATTTAATTAAATTGAGAATTCGATGCATTATAGTTAAAATTTGAAATGAGATACTAATTTTTTAACTAAAATGAGATTAACGTATATGCGTATCAGTCCGTAGTAATGCAGCTCTCAAGCAGCTGAACCGCTTTTGGGCCTGTGATATATTTAAATAATTAGAAGTATCGTTTTCAGGTATAATTCGTAAAACTTTTCAGCCATATATGTATTTTCAGTTCGTTTATAGTTTTACCTTTTTAAGACTTCGTTCATGCGTGTAGTGTTCGAATTTTTATTTTTAGTACTGTTTATAAAACGGTTATCGGTCTACTAGAATTTCACAGTGATATCATATTTAGTTAACTGTAAAAGAGATATTTGTAATTGTGTTTAACAATGGCTGTTACGATTTTGTAATCGTGGCGAGGATGAAAGTTAAGAATATTATAAAAAAAAAATTGTTTTCCTTTACACTTAAACTAAACATAGCAATAATTTAAAATAGATCAAAGTTCGTCCTTCAATATGTAACTGAAACCAATCGTTGTTGTGAATTGTTTAAATAGTAATTAGATCTCCGTTACGAGCCCCGCATGTCTTTTTGTCCAGCATCAAGATCTCATAGAGCCCCGCCGCGCGGAAAGTCTTAAAAACGCGCGTTTCTATTCTAGTCGGGGCCGGCTCTGTCCGCGTCGAGAGATGCGCCTAAGGGACAGCGTCTTGTGTACACAGCGGACAGTCTCGAGGGCAGGACAGCGAGTCCCACTCGAGTGGCTAAGCTTCAAATCGACCTCCAACGACCCCCCTTTCACATGCTCCGGACTTTCAAACGGTTCATTGTTACTCCGCATCTAAAAGAGACTTAATAATAACTTACTAGAATTTTTAATACGGCATTTGTGCTAACACGGACCCTTTCGCCGGCAGTAGACCGAAAGAAAACTAAATATCAGTGTGATTTATAACGACGGACACTTGCGTTCACATATCGATTCGTTTTGTTTTAAGGAGTTTGATTCCAAATCAGATTAATACTAATCTATCTTAATTAATTTTAGCTGCATGCGTGACACAGCGCCTTGCTGTGTAACACGAGGATCCCTAGTTCAAATGTGAGGCCACGTAAGTGCTGTTTGGATTGTGATAACACTTTTTCTTTTAATAAATTAGCTTAATTAACTTATGTTGTCAATCTGCCGTCATAATAACAGCATCCCTGTGTTCAAGCGGTAAAATTGTTCATCCATTTCCAGACTATCGACTAGTGTATTTTAGACATTTATTTGTCTACTGTTTGAAAAATTAATAAATTTCTATTTGTATTTATATTAACATCAATTACTGTAATGATTGTTTATTTTAAGAAAACGTTACGATACGCACAATTAACAATTATTCTTTACGTTTGACATCGTACACTGTCACGCGTCTTTGAGACGAGTCTTCACGAGTAGTCTTGTGAAATCAACTCAGGGAATTCATCTCCATTAACAGCATAATCTTACAAAGGATTTGCAATACCTGTGTTTGGCTTCATGGAGTCACAAGCCTCCCAAAGGACTTAAAAAAATACCACACTTGGGAATTAATTATACCATACAGATAAAAAGATGACTGCCCGGTACCGGACTTCCCGGTATTTATTAGGCAATAAATATGCTATTTAGACAAAAATTATTAAAAAAGAGAAATTATATCAAAATTTCGGCCATTTCAGCTTTCGCTTCTTATGCTTTTTTCACTTCACTGATAACATAAATAATAATTTGATAACCATTACCAAAACAGATTATTTTTGTCTATAGTCAAAACTCATTAAATGAATATTCATGATTTAGAAAAATTAAGTTTGAAATAAAAAAAATTGGGAAACGTTTGAAGTTAAACATAGACTCGTTGACTGTCACACACGAAGTAATTTAAATTTGAAGTTTCCGGAGCTAGAGCCTCTCGACACGCTCGAGTACACAATAGTCTTTACTCCCGTCTACAAAGCCGGATCGGTCTCATATCACTAAGATAGTGATAAAGAGGCGCGGGTGGGTAATTATAAAGCCCTCTAAAACGCTTCGCACTTGAAAACAAATCCTAAAAGGCGCTTACTACGTTACGCGCCGCGGCGCCGGCATTAGCGCACTGTCGCATCTTCAGAGGGCGGCGAGATCAAAGGATAGGTACACAGCAACCGCTCCCATTGATGTCGCGCACAAAGGGAATTGATTGTTGCAAACCTCTTTTTCACAAAAAAAAATCGAAAGAGATAAAACGACGGTTTGATCATACATCTGCCACTTTTATCGCGCTTCGGTTTTCAGTATTGTTTCGTTACACCGCGATTGTTTATTGACGCTTCTGTGATACGATATTATTGATTTATGCGCCTGTAGCGTTACAAATACTCAAACGGATAACAGCGCGATGGATTCCAACAATTTAATTGGTGCTATTTATTCAGAATTATGCAATAAGGAGAATCGCTCGCATTATTGTCATTAATATTAAGAAAAGAATAAGTGCTCTTATTGTGATATATTAAAAAAAGAATTATCAGTTTATTTTATTGAAAATTATTTAAAACGAATTATCATATACTATATAATAAAAGCTCTATTGCAAAATTATTACCTAAAAAACTATTATGAATATTTAACAGTATAATATAGGAATATTATACTAAATTTAAATAATACATAATTTCATAATATATAAGTAAATAAATAACTTCTAAGTTTTTACAACAACGCAATTTTTACGAAAATTCATAAATATAATTGTAAGACTTTATAAATAAGTATATTACATATCATCTAAGTAATATGGCTAAGAAATGAAACAAAACAGGTTATTTAATTCTTTCTATTTTCACCATCAGTAATTGAATTATTCAGTGTCACAAAAAATATTGAGATTTTATTTCCCATAGACAACAATATGGCACAAAAATAGTTTCGAGTTTAAAATTAATAGGTACTTTTATAATAATAGAACATTGCAAATATTTTTATATATAAACAACTTTCTAATGCTTTTCACTGTTTAGTAACTTGTTTCTTGATAAAAAAAATTGTAATATGTAAAAATAAAAAAAATAATATATTTTTCATAGTATTAATGTCTAAACTGTAAATTAACTCCTGTTTTAACTAATTTCTTATAATTAAACAAACTCTTATATCATCAGTAATTCATGTTAACAGAAAAAGATCACTTTAAAATATTAAATTATTTTCAAAAACTCTCAATAAAAATTTCATAAAACAAGAATTTTACCAAAATAAATTGCAAAAAAACATAAGCAAGAGTAGTATTTTGTATTCTTCCAAATTAAAAAAGTCAATATATTGAAAATAATTACATTAAACAATTCAATACAATCGCAAAAGTTAAGACTCGTAATGGTGAACCTAAAAGTTTTTTGTTTTAAACATATTATTTTAAAAAAAAATGAAATATCGAGTTACAAAAAAATATTATCATATTATTTTCATTCAGATAAGGTTCAAAATAGTTTGATTTATGATAGTAGGTCAATAGGTAAACAATATTCCAAGTTTGTAAACAAATACAACTTCATTGCAGTGCGCTTGGATACACTAAAAGGTTTAAAAGAAATTCTAAGAAACAAAACATCTTAAACTCTTAGATTTGTTTAAAATTTTAATAGATGAGACATAACCTTTTAAAGAATTATTAATAACATGGAACGTATTCAAGAGAGACTAAAATCTGTTAGACTAATAACAAAGTTTAAGAACATTAAAATACTGTTTGACATAAAAAGCGTTAATTTTAGAAGTCGTAATCTTGAAATAAGCTTCGGTACCTTACCTCGTTGACACCTGAATACTCAACTGATCCCAGAGTTCGTTACAACTTTCGACACAAAACTTTTAACTTTCAACTATAAACCGGTACACTTGATAACGGAAAAACACTTGTAAAAACTTGACAAACAGTCTTTTAACTTATAAACAAACGAGAAACAGCAGCACGACGTGGAAAACAAAAATTTACCTACACACAATTGACGTCGCTTTCGCCATGGTGTTGATGCACTTAAGCGCGATCTAGCGGACTTTTTGTATTTATAACTTTACATTCCTTTCCACGCTGCATAGCAATATGTATTTGTATTAAAATAATGTACATTTAACTGAAAGCACGAAATAGATCTTGGCATTTTATATCATAATAATTTATACCACAATATATAATTTGCGATTTAGTAACCATAATGTATAAATTCAGATTTTCTATGCTTTAAAAATCTAAATTTACTCAAGTTAAAACTCATATGCAAAAGAATTAATTTATTTTAATGGAAAATGTAGTAATTTCACAGTGTTAGGTGTATTAATATTCATTTAAAATTATTTCATATAAAACTAAATACAGAAAATATATATAGTACATTATAGCATCTGCCACATTGAATTATTTTCATTATCACTCTATTTATTTATCATCGTTACTCGAACTTTACTTTCGGACTATACCATTAGCTGTATCTTAAACTTTGATTGTATAGTTCACACTCTTAATCAATTTGTAAGTGAGAAATAATGTTTGAATAAAAGCGCAATAATTTTCAAAAGACCTTGACCATTCTGAATAGGATGTAGATGTGCCTTAGCACTAAATAATTATAGTGCGCACTTTAACAGTAGTTACATCTTCATTTATTTTGACAGTAATCAAACACTACATTCATATTGTTTAATACTTTAGCCGAGATTAACTCCGCTAAGAATATATACATATTTATATAAGTTTAAAAACAAATACATTAACGATTTGATGATATTCGTCAATATTAAATGAAAATATGTATTTAAAGTGAGCTAAAAAAAACAAACTATTTTACTATCACTTTATTACAGTAAAGATTCACAGACAAAAAACATTTTTTATACAACGTAACAAAATAATTAAAAAAATAAATGTTAATTAATGTGGGACAATGAAGAAAGCATTTGAGAAGTTGATTCAAAAACAAACATACATACAATAATCAGTTTAACGATAAAAATTAGAGTAATTTGGAATTAAAAACATAAAAGTAGATCTACTGCTATATAATAAGTCGCGACTTTGTTGTTTTATGCAAAAACAAAGATTGTATTGTGCAAAACACATTTGACAGCTTATTAAATTAAACAGTGATTACAATTTTCAGCATGTTACAGATATATTAAACTAACATTTAGTCACTATAATGTTTTACAAGCCCCTTATATTCTTTGGACATATATTACTATTGCATTGCATCATCCTTGGTACAAATACAATGTAGGGTGATAAGAAATAAAACATAAAAAAAAAAGAATAACTCGCCTTTTTTCTCTTGAGCAGGTACAACATAGCAAACACATTAAACTCAACATCCCGACTCCCTGCGAGAGCACTAAAACTACTAAAATGACTAAGCAATATGACTGACTTCCTTATTCGCTACGCAATAAATTACAGATCGTAAGAAAAATCTAAAACTGAGGTATTTCTTACACAAGGAACGTACGTTGGAGATAAAGTTAGAAATTTTTAAAAACTTTTTCGTCTAGTTATAAATAAAATTTTGATAATAATTTTAGACACGTACCAGATACTCAATATAATATTAAACAGTTAACTCATCGACGTCGTGTATTAGATTAGAAGTGGCTTAAATTGGTGTGGCCATTTGTTAAAGGAAACATTTAAGATGTTCAACAATTTAAATCTGAAGAATAAACACGATATAATGCCCATTGGAATTCCATCGAACAAGGTAGCAGGTATTATCTCACAAATAAAATAATAGACGATACGAACTATTTTTCATATAAATACCGTAAAATCTTGATTATTTATACTCACTCTTTAAATTTTAGTTTGTGAAAATGTGATTTAAAAAGTTTTTAAACACCGAACTAAAACCACGTAGCAGCTTCATACTTTTTGTTAATATTATAAATTTTTTTGGTGATTAAACTCACGATTTAAAAAGTCGGCATGAGTGGCACCCTGTCCGGATTTTACGGTAATAAAGTAATATGTAACATAAAGTGTAACGTGTGAACCAGTAGTTATTCTATGACATAAAAACTAAGGCAACATTTTAAAGCCTTCATTAGTTCGCTAATTAACATATACTCTAAATTTCTATTACTTTAAAAAAAAAACAATTTCAGCCTCTAATTGATGCTTATAAGACAAGTTAAGTTTTGAAAGCAGCATCTAAACTTTGTAAATATATATACATTTGCCTACTTTGAATAGACTATTCTAACACTGGATAATTTTCTATGTAAAGTCTATATAAGTTATGATAATTAAAAGATCCACTATCAACTCTGACTTTTAAGTAATTTTATACTAACATAGTTTAAGGCTACGCATAAATTGACACTTATGTTCCGGAATCCGCAAAAACTTCAATTACTACCGATCGCTTTGTCTGTAAAATAAAAAAAAAAAAACAAAAAAGTTCTGACCAAAGATTACACTGAAAAGGCTTACAGATAAAAATTTATAATTGCTAAATACTAAAAAGGTATGTTCAAACAAAATCGAACTACAACGAGTTAGTTATAATCTTGTAAAGTAACATTATAAAAGCTAAAACAAATTTAACTTAAGTAAAACATTGTTATCGTCTTGCCAGAAACTTTTCACTCGGCTAGCTTACGATTCGAAGAAAGATGGCCCTGTCGTTGATACAAGTTTACGCGGCTGTTCAGTAATCGCAGTTTGTTTCAACTTTCTTGGCATCGTTATAGAGGACAGGGATAGATAACAATGTTGCCAAGAACTAAACTTTTGTGAATTGGCACAATTAAATACTACTTTTAATACGGGAGAAAGTAGTCTACCGGTAATGCAACGATAAACATTGTACGAAATATTAAATCTAATTAATCCTCTGTAATACTTACTCCTCTGTATAACTGCAATCGCTTTTTCTACCCGCAATAGTATTGCTCAATATTACGAGCCATAAAAAGAGTGATTCTTTTACTTACCAGCTTCAAATGGTGAAAACATACGTCACAAATCATTGCCAAAGAATTCATATTAATATCAATAGATTTTCCAAAGAATCATTAGTAAACACACCTAAACACACAAATGTGCTTGAGGCATTGAACTTATTCATAAAATAACATGTTTAAATTTGGCTCAAAGGTTTCTCCAAAACCGTCCTGTCACTAGTAACTTCTTCAATGGAGATAACCGTACCATGACTGCTGCTAGGTGACTTAAGCGACCGTTCGTTACACTTGCTTATTGGAAAATTGCTTTACAGGACAAGAGTAGCGAAAAACTATTAGTTATATTAATATTAAATAATTATTCACAGCAATTGTGCGATTGCAAAATAGTACCCCGGTGATGTGGGAGTGACTGCCATGTCACATTTGTGTCGATGTCTGGCTTTATGCAGAACATGCCGTTTCAACCGCAATTAAGCCTTAATATTGTTCAAGCTCTTAATGAAATTGGTCATGTCATATTCCTCCTCGTACTGCTTGTCGTCCCAGAGGTCGGGCAGCGTCTCTAGGACGGACTTGGCGCCAGCGGACGCGGCGGGCTGCGCATGCGCACGCTCCGCACCGCGCCCCGACAACTGGAACAGGTCCAGGAGCTGGTCGGTACCCATGGTCTCCATCGCGGCGTTCTCGCTGCTGATCACCGTGTTCGCCGTCATTAGTTTGAACTTTTGCAGCCTGCAATGGAAATTTATAGATTATAATTATTTGAACGATGATATAATTTAAAACTTTCGACGAGATAAAAGCGACGGTAGAATTCGCCTCGTTATAATGACTTTTTTCATTAATGATTATAATGTTTTAATTTGATATTTTATACTTTTTTTTTATAAAAGTATTGTTGTTAACCATTCGAAATATTTTTAAGTTTTATAAGTCAGAAAATTAACAAATAATTTTTATCAAGACTAACATGTACAGTAGACAAGCTATTAATGTATTAAGTAATACTATTTAATGTGATGGCATGTGATGGTACGTGATAGTATACGTGTCGTCGCGTGCGTACCCCATGATCTTCTCCTCGAGCGTGTCGCGCGTGACGAGTCGGTACACGTTGACCACCTTGCGTTGCCCGATGCGGTGCGCGCGGTCCATAGCCTGCAGGTCCTTCATCGGGTTCCAGTCGTGCTCCACGAAGATCACGGTGTCGGCGCCGGTCAGGTTCAAACCTAGGCCGCCCACCTGCAAATTTAACGCTTATATTGTATTCATTATTCCTTTGAAGTTACTTAAATAATAATTTTTGTATAAATTATTTTATACTGTGTTTAGCAAAATAGTTCTTGTGAAATTGAGCATAAATAAACATCCAGTAGTTTTTGCTAATAATTATATGAATTGTGAGAAAATTGTCAGGCATTTATTTATTTCAACACCGTAAAGTAAAAAAACTTCTAATTACAAATAACAAAAACTCAAAGCAAAAACAAAAACATTTAAAACAACAACATTATTTTTTCTCACAAGACTTCATTAATTATTTGCAAAGAATAAAAAAAAAAATCATCCACATAAAATATTTAAAACTGGCGTGTTTCCGTTCACTTACTAATGGTAAAATAACTATTATCCCTTTTATATAGCAAACGGCTTCGAAAATTGACATAATCAAGTAAATGCTAGTTTATCGCGACTATACCCAATAATTATTCATTCTTACGGCTGTAGTGAGTAGAAGTAGGTCTATGGATACGTCGGTGTTGAACTGCGTGACGATCGCGTGCCGCTGGTGCGGGGGCACGCTACCGTCGAGCCGCAGGTGCGTGACACCGGGCAGATGCCGCCGCAGGAGGTCGTTCTCCACGATGTCCAGCATCTTCTTGAGCTGGCAGAAGACAAGCGCGCGGTGCTGCGACACCACCGCACCGCTCTCTGCGTCGCCCCCACCGCCCCCGATGCCGCAGTCGATGAGCAGTTGTCTACAGCAAACGAAATCGTCATTACACTTATACTGTTATAACCATTTGCACGCGACTGTTTCGTACGAAACACCAATTTCAATTGTACCCCAAAAAAAGTGTTTTTAAAGAATTTCTTACTATCTTTATACAATTATATACCACTTTTTTCAGTTTAACTAACAACATTTGTTTAACTAGCGAGAGTCCCGTATTATTTTAGTACTGGATTGGGTCTGCGACTACGTTCGCGTGGATAATAAAAAAAATACCGCTACAAAAATTATCTTAAATATTAATAGGTTACGTAGGGTATATCATTAAAATAGTCATTTTTAAGTGATGCGACAACATAGAGGCAAACATCGTTTTTAAATAAAAAAAAAAAAATCTATATAAAACACAATTATTACGCATTACTTTGTATAACAATGCATAAGTAAAAAGAAATCAGCTCCAAAACAAATGCGAAGGAAAAGTTAATTAGACTCACTTGAGTGCTAGCAGCTTGGCGGAGTGGTGTATGTCGTCGAGCGTGGAGCGCTGCGCGACGAGTTCCTCGGCTACGCGCGCCGCCTCCGGGTGCTCTGGCGTCAGCACTAGCTTCGGGTGATTGCACACGTTCTGCAGGTAGTGCAGCGCCTGCGAGACATGACCAACCCGCGCGTAATGAATATCGTCACAAGTTGATACATCGTAACAAAAGAAACGAGTTAAAAATGTATTTTAAATATTTTTTATCTAGTTTATTGACAATAGACTAACAGTCAATACTAGAAGGTGAAGCGTACTTCCTCCAAAATCTCTCATCTTTACGACTACCGGAATACAGTAATGCTGGTATCACAGTAGAAAGACATTGGGAGTAGTAACTAGCTTTGTTGATTCGAAATAACCCTGCAGCCAACTAAACTCAGCTGTTTTTCACTTTCACGCCGGCGCCGATTTTTGTGCTTCTCTCCGTGGAGCGGCAAACGTATTCAACGATAACTGGACACGAGCATTTTGCGTTTGTGAGGTAATGTTAAACTAAAATTGTTTATTACCGATATCCATATATTTTATTGGTACATTACCGTTGACTACTATTTTAAAATATTCACCGTTAAAGAGAATAAATGTAGTAAGTGTATCTTCGGTGTACCCGTAATTACCGGCTCGAAAGTGACTCCTTCCGCGTTACAACGCAGCTCACGGCAGCTCACCTGGAAGACGTGCGTGTGCGAATTGCCGATGTCCTGCGGCACGTGTTCACGCGAGAAGTGCTCGTAAAGGCGGCGCTGCATCGGGCTCAGGTCGCAGTAATAGTCCTGGGTTATCTTCGGCGGCAGCTCGCGCAGCACGTCCTCCTTCACGCGCCGCAGCAGGAACGGCAGCACCTGCGAATACAACAGAACACATACGGAATCGGTACTTAACAGTATCTATGCTGAAGTATAGCATATAATTATTTTTCTGATCATAGATAAGTTTAATCCCTTAGAATATTGGAGGCGTCGGCTGTTCGCCATACAATGGCTTTCCGATACCGATGGTTAGCTATATATACCGTTTTAGTTCAGAGAAATAAATAAAATCGTTTTACCGTTGCCATTTTGATTATAATCTAGGAAATCGGTATTAAAATTGTAAACCCTAGATGTATGTAAAGGCAGAACTCAAAGGGTCGATGTGTTGTACCTGTCTATGCAGGGCCTCGCAGGCGAGGGCTCCGGCCTGCAGCTGGTGAGGCGTGGCCTTGGCGTCGCGCGCTGCGAGTATCGGCCGCGAGTAGCGCGCGGTGAACTGGCGCTCGGTGCCCAGCAGACCCGGCATCAGGAAGTCGAAAAGCGACCATAGCTCCAGCACGTTGTTCTGAAAAACCAACATGACAACTTCAACATAAGATATTCTCTTAGAATGACTATACCATATCAAAACCATAAGCTTATATAATATATAACAAAGAACTTAGTCAATAATATGATATTTATTTATCGATATATGGTCCATAACAAACTTAAATATTTTATAATAATTTATATCTATACCTAACGTAAATCTTCAAAATATATTTAAGACACTTCCAACGATTTTCTAGCATATGAAAGATCGAGTATATAATATTAATATTGAATGTAGGTATAATACAGATCACTTTTTCTTACCTGTATCGGTGTTCCCGATAGTATAAGTCGGTGATTGGCAACGAGTTGTTTAATTGCCTTGAATGCTTTCGTTTTCCCATTCTTAATCACGTGACCCTC
>DWQX01005786.1:0-12410 GCA_018245475.1 Pharmacophagus antenor
ACACGTTTTTTATATGCATCAAAAGAGTCATTAAAAATCTGCTTCCCAATACTTTCACAAGAATTGAAGCTCGTTGAAATTTAAGATGGGTCTTGACATTAAACAAGCACGCCCATTTTGAGAACAAAATTAGATAGAGGGAATCCCCAATAATTGAGTGACTAAATTGTATCCTAAATTTAGCATAAATTCCGTTACATAAACATAAACTCCAGCCTGTCGTCTGTTGGACTGGATAAGTGTATATGAACTTTTTAAAGAAAATTTAGTCTGAAATTTTACTCATATTTTATAGTACACATAACTTATCGAAAAATACAGATAGCAATAGAAGTAGGTAATACTACTAGGAGAAATGCAGCAGGCTTTAAACCAATAAATGCTATTAAATATTATGATTATAACTATTCTCATAAATTCACTTTATTCACGTGTAATAATTTTCAATCAAATAAAAAAATCCATTAATTACTCTCCATACAGATACGTTTTAAAAATTAGCATTAAGACATGTGTTTCAGTTTATTCGTATTATAACTTGCAAGAATATTTTTATTGAATATAAATTGGCAATCCTTCTAAGTACTACTTACATTAGGTATTTAATAAGTCATTACACAATCACTAACAAGATTAGTGATGTCTCATTAACCCTTCTACTAGCCAATAGTTATTGACCGGATTATAGTAATCATTTGAATTTCAAAATTCTATTTTATCACTAATAACGTAAGTTTTTCATTAAATAGTATTTTAGATAAAAATATGCTTAAGTACGTTTATAAATATGCCGAAATATTTACAAACTAGGTTTACATAGCGCTTAAGAATAGGCCGAAAATACCTAAACTCAGAACACAGCAATGTTGTTATAGCAGTAAATTGACAGCTGGTTAGCGGACCTCGTAAAAACACAACCATCATCCATACTCCACAAATTACTTGACCCCAGAACCAAAATTCCCAAAAGATTACAAGACAAGTGATTAGCTGATATATGTTTACGATTTACGCCATTCTACTAAAGTAATTGTAATCATAGGTATTTTACTATTGAATTGTTGACACCATTTAAAATCTTTGGTGCTGCAAAACTTCACCACTACCATAGCTTTATGGGTCCATAAATCTAAACTTAATTGAAATTTACGAATCTTATGTACATATTTCGTGAATTTTACAAAATAACTATTGTTTCAACAAGACCTACTGAGATCCTACCATTGCAATACCCAGATATTAAATATTCCAGGTAAGTTCAAAGACTGCTAGGAGTATATTATAATATTTTAAACTTGATATATTTCCACGTCAAATTGCAAAAAAACAAATTGATATAAATTAAATTACCATCTAATTATGTTGGCTGTTTAGAATGGAAAATTATTTAATTTATGAATAAAATTAAAAGAATTATAAATTTAAATTTACATTTAGTACTCACTTCTCTGGATCGCATGAGATAACGAACAAGACGACCTCGTAACACAGCCAACGTGTTTTTGTCCAACTCCACATTACCACCTGCCACTGACTGCACCAATACTTGCCACCGAGAAAGGGAGTTTTCCAATAAACGTATGTCCTTTTTCTCTACTCTGTTGACAAAGGTATTAGTTAAATTAAATAGGAATATACAAATGAGTTAAATAACTTATACACACACTGACAAACACTAGTGACAGAAGATTTTTTAAGGATCCTGGGGAAGAAACCTATCGCAACACAAAGCTAAAGCAGAAAGCACAGAATCGGCTGATATAAATTTTAAATTTGAATTATTTCTGAATGTGTAATTAGCTGTAAAAATTATTATGGTTTATGGACCTTAATTAAACTGAATAATATTTTAGAATGGTTATATTCTAAAATAAAAATAAAGACAATTACACAGTTCAGTTTTTATAATGACTATTAGGCATGAAAAATGAACATTTTGTTTACGGATCACAAGTTAAGTCATGTTTATTTCAGTGAATGCCATTGTGGGGTTGTGACTGGTTATCTAATGACGTTCTTTTTTATCACTTGTTATAAAGTGGTCCAAAAAATTTGCATTTTTCTGTTAAATTACACCTTGTTCAATACATATGTACTATACCTATATGCGAGAAAATAAACCAAGATATACAAAAATTCGATCACATGTAACCAGAGAATAACTGTGTGTAATTCTAACAAATGCAGCATTGCACCTGACTCTTCTATTTTTAAAGCAGTTTCTAAAAATGATAAAATCTTCAGGCTTTCTGGTTAATGAAAGGACCACAATCTTAGATACAATAGTTACTGGCAGAAAAACAAATCTGACTAGGATGTGTAGTGTGCTTATGAAAGAGAAAATTAAGCAAAACCATATATATTTGTAAAAACTGTTATTTACACCTGTACATAGCTGATAGTTATACTGTTAATCATATGAAATAGAAATATAAAAAATTTAATACTTTTAATAAAACTTATATGTATTAATTAACTTTCACATCTAATTACAAAATAATAGCCTATAATAAAATTAATTTTCTCTACAATTGCTGGTTAATAATGTTATGTTAAGTCTTTGTTGTAAAATTTTAAATAGACAGTAACTACCCAAATTAGATTATAGAGACATGCCAGCAAATAAAGAAAAGATAAATTTAACATTTTGGCTAGACACTGAATTATCGGGTTGGTTTTAATTTTCCTTTTATATGTTCTTGTAACACATACTGTTAAAGCTGCTTCTAAATTTTATAACAATAATTACTAATTATCTTAGCCATCCAATATATAAAGACATTCAGACAGGAATGGTTCTGCTACATTATGTTATTAATTATATAATGTGGCGATATTGTCCAATTGTATTTTTAAACATACTTCACATATCAGTTCTTACCTATCTGCTAATTGCATTTCAATATCTATGCCATCTTCTTTAAAATCTTGTAATTCAGAGTCATTAATAGTTTCTTCTGCATCAGAAAATGTCATCACACTGTCAGTTTGACCTACATCAAATAAATCGGAAATATAATTTGTTGTAGTGGTTCTTTGTTTACATATGGTATAGATTTCTTTCATATCTTTCTTTCAGAAAGATGTCCGGTGTAAACATTACTATATAGCAGTATCTGATATATTACTGTGTAATAAGACTCAACACTTAGGCAATCATTAAATCTTGAAATATAAAAGTAAAAATAATAATTATGTTGCTTTTACTATTGTATTTTATGTCACATCGATAAACAAAAGTTTAATTTGTTTTTTAAGAATTCTTAAAAATATAGTAGTATAAACTAGTCTGCATACTGACCAAAGATAACATTGTGTACAACATATCTTAACTTGTTTTGATGGAAATTTTGAAAGCATACTACTATACACTATAGTACTATATTTGTTTGTGTTGATCCTTACTTTTAATCTTATTTTATATGCAGTATCCTAAATAAATCAAAAAGAATGTGCCATGTCATTGTGCACGGGTTATAGTAACACTTAAAGATAACTGCTTTGTTAGAATACATTAACAAAAAATAAGCTTACATTTTGGTAAGGGTTGTACAGTTTGGTCAGGCAGTAGTTGATACTGTTTGAGAAGTTGCCAATGTCCCATAAGTGCTTTAGCAGTACGAGATGAATAAAACACATGAGGATTCTGATCAAGTAACTCTTGAAACTTCTCTTGTGTAGGGTGTGAGTTCTGAAGCAAAATTGAAAGCAAGTCAGTGTCATCAATTGACACTCTTTTACACATTTTGTCAAGTTATAAACGTTTAATTATTTATTAAAGGTAATTACAATAAGATATTTATAAAGAATTCCTAATAAAATGCTGATCTGGTTTTGAAACACAGATTATCTCACTAACATAACTTGTAGAAACGAAATTAATCCTTATATAAATTAAGTATTAAAAGAATTATCTTTAACTGATAACTTGT
This sequence comes from Pharmacophagus antenor, assembly GCA_018245475.1. Taxonomy (NCBI): domain Eukaryota; kingdom Metazoa; phylum Arthropoda; class Insecta; order Lepidoptera; family Papilionidae; genus Pharmacophagus; species Pharmacophagus antenor. Next base: position 3,933 of record DWQX01005786.1, read on the forward strand.
TTAAAATTACTTCCTCAAACTTGTTAACAATATCAAAATATGTTACAAAATAAAGATTTCAACTGAAAGACTTACACTAGGCAAACTTCCAAGTAACTCCTCCTCTGCAGTAGAATATAAAGCTTGTTGTTGAACAGCAGCAACAAGATCTGGATGCAAGTTGCGCATGGCTGCTATTGCCACTCTTGATATTTCTGCGTTATATAACAAAGCATACCAACGTGACTGTAGCTCACCCACAGTAAAGCGGCAAGAAAATTTTACCCCACGATGAACAATGCGCAAATCATTTGTCTGAAATGGGAAAAAAAATAACTCATGGCATTTTGAAATATAACAATATATTTAATCATAGTAATGAACTAAAACTATCCAAAATTTTCCTAATTAATAAGAATACTTATTTTAAAACTAAACATGATTTTTATACTTCACTTAAACCAAAGATATGATGATCCATTACATTAAATTCTAACATATTTTAATAACAATATTATTACTAAAACGTATATGCAGTTAAAACACATTTCAACAAAAAAAAATATTGTTATTATATATGTAAATTATAGAAATACCTGTTGAACTCCTAAAATTAGAGCAAGATCATCTGTAGGTTTCCATCGTCCTAAATCTTTAGTAGATAATTGACTTAAATGTCCCTTTCTCCGGGATTTGCGACCTGCACTTCCACCACCAGATAATTTACTTGACGCTTTTCGGCGCTCTTGAAATGGCTGTATGAGGGTGATTGGGGGATTCGAAACACCTGCAATATCTGATATTTGGCTTGTATACGATTGTGTACGTATGCGCTTGTCGCCTTTGCCAAGTGAAGCGCCTGGCAAACCCAAACTGTATTCTACAAGTTCATCGTCAAAACGTCGTCTTTTAATTGATCTTGATGAACTATGACAAAAAATAATTAATAAAAATTACACGAAAATTCACGAAATAACAAGTAAATAACATTGTTACAAACCTACGCCTTTTGTTATTATCTTGAGCTATATCAAAAGTTGAAGGTGTGATACTTGGATATTCATTACTATCAGATGCATTGGATGGTGTGGCAGGTAATTCCATGTTAGATTTCTAAAAAAATGCAAATGATTAAAAATTAAATATATTGTTTTTATTACTCTTATATGAAAATAATTTTATTGCAGCTGTCAGTTCTATTATGTCAGTTCTGTCAGTTATGTTTAGAAATATATACCAAAACATGTAAGTAATAATAATAAATAAATAACACTCAAATATATAAAAAAGGATAAAGCACAAAATACAGAGAGAGATATTTTACTATTTTGATAAAATTTTCTAGAATGAATCTTGTATACTCATAAATGTATAGTCAATATACGTTTTGAATATTAGTTTACCATAATATATTTATTTTTAAGATTCACACTATAACTATCCCAATTTTCTCACAGTAGACATGAATTATAATGATTCTTTTTCAAAATTATATTCAATCTGGCAGCGCCTAAACCAATACGTCAAAACTATTCCATTAACTAACCTTTTATATCATACCCCGATGGAACCAGTATTTTGAAAAGCAGATCCTTTTATATCATAAGACATTTACTTTTTACTAGTTGTGAAAATGATGTACGTATTACGTTCCTTAAATTTATGTCCCAAAAATATAATTGCGCGATTTTATAATAAAATCGTTATAACGGACGATGGTTCTACAATCGTAGCATTACATCAGGATAAGGATTTTCCTTATGAGTTTTCTAAACCTCTCCCAGAAGAAAATAAACAAAACAACAGTATTTTAAAACTGTCCGATTACAATGAAGTTAAACGAGTCTTCAAGGAAATGCAACCAGAAATGGCAAGGAAACAATTGTCTTCACTCACATTAACAACAGAACACAGATGGTTTCCTAGAGCAAGAGATAAAAAAGCTAAGAAAACAGAAATGAATAGACCCTACTTATAAATGGGACATAATAAATCTTAATGAATATTGAGTAATAATTTTTAATCCATATTAATTTCTTAAAATATGTTGCTAGGATGTAGTGCATAGATAAAGTAGGTTAGATATGCTTCCAGTGTTATTCTCATTGTCCATAAATACACTTAACTAAATGTATGTATGGAACATTTTATTACCATATTTTAAATTGTCTAATATTTAATAATGTATAATTGTGAAAAAGATATTTTATATGGATAGCACCATTAAAATATTAAAACACATTTTTTTTGTTTTATGAAATATTTTTTTCAAATTGTGTGGCCTGTATACTAGACTTTCTTATATTTATAAGCTGAACATGTTATTATTGACTAATATTTCTGAACTTATTAGTTGATATTATAAAGGATAAAATTTTTTAATACATCTGTATGAACAAATTTGAACAATAGATAGTAATACTACCATAGGAGGTCTAATTGACAAGTTTTTACTCCTATCTGCTATTCAACAGAAAGACCAAGTGATTTAATTAAATATGTAAACAACAAAGGAGCATAAAAACTTGCTGAATTCAGTGTTCAGGTTCAAAAACAATTTAAAAAGAGGATATTGGATAGTCTGAAGCACTGGCTTTAGACTATCCAATATCCTCTTTTTGTTGACTACCTCCATTGTGAAGGGGTTTACCCACTTGGCTTGTAATGTGGAGATCCTGAGTTTCGAATCCCGGGCCATAAGAGTTGTGGAGTCGGGATGGTGGTAGGGTTTTTCAAGCCCACCTGGCCAGCCTCAAACCTCAATGTCAATCTGTCGTCATAAAAGCATCGATGTGTTCTGGCAGTCATACATAGAGAGCCAGGTGCGTTCTGTATGAAAATGCTTTACCATTTATAGCCTCATTATCACTTAACATCAGGTGAAATCGAGGTCTAGTGTTAGCACAAATTCAATAAAAAAGAGTAAAAGAAATTTTTACAAATATTTGTGTAATTTAATGATCTATCTTGAGTTGTTCTGGGTACTTTGTATCCATTTTTTATCATAGTACTGTTCTCGCTTGTCAGTGTGAACACCTAGATATCAGCTTGTGAGAATTATCAATGATCCCTCACTTAAAGGAGGTATTTATTCATTAGTATTTTACCATCTCTAATGGAATATGTTCCAATGATGCTGATGGCTACGTTTTATCATCACACCTTTAAAATGCAGTGATCACGTGCAGCACAGTATCAGAGATGGTTTCCTTCCTAGAACACTAAGGAGCTATAGAGTATTAAAAAGGGCGTAAAAAGGTGTCCTCAGGTTTTCAGAATCGGCAACACGAGAGCTATATCTTCAGTATTCCTTGCGTTACTGCGTTGACCACTCAACATTAAATGGGCCCTCTGCCTCTTTGCCACCATTGTTGTATAAAAAATCTTTTTTTAGATACTATAGGTCTACCAAGATCTGGTAGCAAAAAGGGAAAAAAGAAATTGACACTAGCAATACTGGGGAAATTGGAGTAAAACGTTTTGATACTTTTTTTCTTTATAGCGGCTGATTCTGTGTGTTAAATAAAATAAATAAATCCAATAATCAATGATAATTTTTATAAATCTTACTGTAGCGAATGTGGGGTTCGTAATTGAGATGAAAACTCCAATTACTCTATTCATGAATTTATTAATTAATTATAGGCTATCAGAACTTGAAAATGGTTCCAAATACTGCACATCCATAAAAAAATCTTCATCGGAAGAGGAAGACGCACTATTTATGATAAACCTTTCCTCCTGGATCTCAATTAATCGATCTTTTTCTCTGAACTGATTTTCAATTTTTTAACATGTACCTATTTGAAAGAAAGCTTCTTCTGTTAAAGATTTTATATAACTCGCAGGTCTATTGACGTTTTTACTCACAACTTTTTGTGTCATTATTTCTCAGATTAATTCTATGGGGCTTAACGTACAATGATATGGTGGGAGCCTTAAGACCGGTTCATATAAGCACTTACTTGAAAAAAAATAATTCTACTATTTTTTTTATGTATATAAATGGTGCAACATTGTGATAATGTCAATGTTATTAATACGATTTTTGTCTCTCTTGAGCCGTCTTTTTAAATTTCTCACGTGATTGTGATTCTTACAGCATTGTAATAAGATACGGCTGTATTACAGATTATTATATGTATTTATACTTTGTGACCTAACACGGCTAGGAAAGAATGACCCTGACAGAAGCGGAATGAATAAAACGTTGACTAATCTTAATCTTGATTTCTCATAACATAGGAGGGTATAATATTCTTAAGATTCAACATAATAAAGTGTTGTTCGCAATTAAGTAAAAAATACTGTGACAAAGAATTGAATTTGCAGTTTAAACTTTAAAATCAAATAAAATGAGTTACAGGGACACGGTAAGTAACAAATTTAATTTATGCAAGGTCAATTTATATTTTATTTTCATATGTTTTTGCAGTGATGTTCTATTTAAGACCTATTTAAAAAGCATTAAAAAATTCAAGGTGGTTTTTGAGACTTGGTTCATTAAAAGCTGTATCTTAAGCTAAGACGTAATTAGTTAAACGAGTTATTAATCGTTTATTTTATCAACGTCATCTCTTTTTTATTAATTAATATGTAGTATTTATACCAATAATTTATTCAATTACATAATATGATTATCACGAACCTTATATTTATATATAAGCACCTTTTTTTACATAAACGCCTCCATATGAATTTATTTCATAAATATTATCAACAGTATTCACTCTTTCCAAGAACTCATTCCTACAGTGCAGCTAATGAGCAACGTGTAGGAAGCTACCTACGAACATTAATGGTATTTATAATAATGTTTAGTTTATTTTTACATATTTTTAATATATATTATATTATAATTCTTCATTTTAATGTTTATTTTATGTTTATTCATCTATTTCTATGTGAAACAATATTTTATATTTTAGTATTTTTCATTTCGCTTAAATCTAGCATCCAAAATTAAAAAAAAATATTTATACTTTAAAAATGTGCAGAGTAGGAAAAAACCTATCAAACTTAATATTATCATTTCAAGTTTTCAAACAAGGTGCAATACGTCGCTTTTTCAAAATCTTGATAAATACCTCATGATTATAGACTGAATTATCATTTATGAAAGTGAAATTTCTGGTCAACTCATTGTTTAGTTGAAAAAAGTTCTTAATCTATATATGAAAATTATATTTGCAGAGTTATGGATCTTCATCATCATCATCATCAGTGTTAAATACAGTTCCATCATATAGGTCAAGAGTTTTTGCTGATGTTACATGTACTTCAACCCCAGATGTTAATGAGGTCTACCCAGGCCTGTATGTTGGAGATGCGTAAGTGTAATACTTTACTTAAAATATAATTGAAAGAAACTGAAAATCAAAAGGTAAATGTATCAAACAAAATCTCTACATTTATGCAACTTAACACCAAGCAAACATCAAAGATTAACACTTTTATGGCTGCATATCTGCATAAAATGTGTAGTTATGAAATATAAGTCCTAATTAAATATATATTACTACATAAAAATTGTTTTATCAAATAACTGTCTGCAATATGTTGTGTCATTGGACAAAAATGGTTATTTTTGCTGACATCCATAAGTTGTATGTGGGGACTATAAGGTGTTAATATTTGTATGAATTACTAAACAATAAAAATTAATGAATACTACCAAGATTTATGCCTAGAATACATAATATGCTAATCATATAAATTTTGTTTTGTATATTTTATTGTATTTTTTTTTGACAGAGTTGCTGCAAAAGATAAAGCATTTTTAAGGCGTATGGGCATCAATTATGTTCTTAATACTGCAGAAGGTAAACGTTACACACAAGTGGATACTGACCATCTGTACTATCGCGATTGTCCTGGACTACGTTATAAGGGCTTTCAGCTAATGGACCTTCCAACAACAGATATTTCAAAATATTTTCATATTGCAGCAAACTTTATTGATGAAGGAATTTCAAGAGGTGGTATGTTAATTAAGTAAATAATTATTCTTTAGTAACATACTTTTAGCATTGTATTTGTGTTTTATTTATATTGGAAATTTGATGATTAAAATCAAAATTATTTAAAATTGGCTTGCCTATCAAGTTGTTTAAAACACACGTTTTTTGTTAGGAAATTTGTAATAATCGTTTTTGAAAATAAGTTTAATTATTTTAGACAAAAAATATAAACACAGAACATGTTGAATAAATCAATTGTAGATGTTTAAATAGATGAAGGATTTCCATAAACTTTTTTGGTTAAAATGGACTTTAATTGAAGAATACATGTAGATTTTATTATACTTTTAATTAATTTTTAACAACAACAGGTGAACTTTATAGTTGATATTTTCTTTCCTATAATAAATTTATAAAATTAATATTTGCTTCTTCCAGGTCGTGTTCTTGTTCACTGTTTAATGGGTGTGTCACGTTCGGCTACGTGCGCAATTGCCTTCCTTATGATCAAACGGGGTATGTCTTTGACAGAGGCACTAGCCTTAGTACGCTCCCGCCGTGATATTCATCCTAATGAAGGATTTCTCCGTCAATTGCAGCAGCTGGATAGAGAGCTGCGCGTATGTCGGATACGCTGACAGCTAAATTCTTTTCAACCCTTCAGTACCACCTTAAACTTTCGTGACCGACGTAATAGAACCCGTAGCCTTGATCGAGCTTACACTAATCCTTATTTAGAATAAAAGACCCCACAGGAATAGTCAGCTGAAGGGAATGTAAACAAATTTTTGCTTTACATTTTCAGTAACCAGTAACAAAATTTGAAATAAAATTTATAGAAAGATATGTCCTGAAACATTTTTTATTTATGAAGAAAGAAAATTTTAATTAATAATATTGTTAGATATTGTAAAAATAATCTTGATAAAACAGTCGCAGATTTTTCTCCTCTACTTTTTTTTTATTGTATGTTTTTATTGTATTTGATTAAAATCATAGATGTTATTTAGATTAAAAATGAAGTTATAAAATATATCAGTGTAATTTCTAGGAAATGTGTGACTATAATAGTACAATTCTTTAGCCTTATAGATATAGAAAACTTAATTTTTTATTCACTATTTATCCTTATGACTAAAATGACTTTTATTAGGAATAAGTGATATGTAAGTTTCCCATATATCAAAAACAGATATATGTACAACGATGTTAAATATATTTGAATGTTTGTCTTCTTATTTATTTCAAGTGATAACTTTCTTGTCAGTAAGAAAAAGTTAGAAATTTATTTTTGAAACTTTTATAGGCAAGTTGTGATATTGTCTAAAACTATGGGCATATCCAATGAATGCAAAAGTACCTTTCAAAACATTTTTAATCATTCTGTGATAATGTTGTGAAGGGATCTAGTCTTGTTGCCAATATGTGACACTTAGCTTATAGGGGAGTCACTATCATATTGTACCAAAAGCAAATTATTTACACATTAGTCATAAGCAGATTGATATATGTTTATTAATTTAATTGAAATGTGCATATTATTTTATGGACAAAAATATTATGTTAAGAATTTCTAAAGAAATGTAATAGCAATGATTAGAGTTAAAAACTCTACAATTACAAGAAAATACATGTAGTTCTAAATTATACTAATTAATATCTTAAGTGCAATGTAGGCAAAAAAGTACCAAGGAAAAAAGTGTGATATTGGTAAATGAAACGAAAATTTTTAAAAATGTTTAATGTTATGTTTTAGAAATTATCATATTTTCTTGTAATATAAATTATTATTATTTTGTAAATGTTTAAAGTTTTTTCCTCTTATTGTAATCTGCTAGTTTAGATAAATAGAGTAGAATAAACAAATGTAATTACAAGTTAATTTTAAGTAATTTATTTATGACTGTGATAAATATTTTACTGTAGCATCTTTAAATGAACTGAAGTGAAAGTAATATAAAGATGTAATTGCCACATGTTATAGTTTCATATTAAATTCAGTGTTTGGTCAATAAGATTTCCTTAGTAACAAATGAATCTCATTAAAAAGTTGACTATTTCAAGTGAATAAGTATAGCAGTATAATATTAATAGTTTTTGTTTGAATGTTTATCCAAGAAATTTCATATATCATATTCAAATATTGTAAAATTATTCAATATATTCATTGAAAGTAATAAATGAGAAGTTTAATTATTATTATAAAAACAAAAAAACAATAACGATCACGGTGAAAATAATGGTGAGAGTATTGATGAGATTATCACTTCAATTACCAAAAGTGCTCATGGAGTCTGTTCTTAAAAAATGTACTGGTAATTACACAAAAAAACTTTCTTTTGCACTTTTTTTATATTATTTCCCGTCGTGAGAAAAGTTCTTATTCACTACCTGTTGCACTTATGTTACAGGAAAAGTTAATTATTACCTTTGGAAAGAGGCATAATCCAATAAGAATAAGTCATGGAGAAATACGGATTGGTTGTGGTATAGATAATATAATTGACGAATCTCTGTGAATCAGTAGTTTACCACATGG
>DWQX01005787.1:0-12410 GCA_018245475.1 Pharmacophagus antenor
GAAAAATGTTAATAAGTACCTCTACGACCACATCCCGAACTGCTTTCATAAAGCTTTAATAAACTACAAAATTTACTTGAATGTTTAAGAATTAAATTTAGAGCAAAGTGATTGTTCTAAGAAGGAATATCAAAAAGCTGAATGTAAGTATCAATATGCAACTAGAACCTTCATTTTACTAATTTGAAAATGGAAGTCTCATCGACAGAAAAGTATATATAAGTAATAAATTTTTCAATGATATTTAAAAAAAAGTAGTTTCGCCCGGGGCACTAGATCGTGAGATTTGCCGATATAAAAATATATTTTTTTTTACATTTATAATTTTTTTAATTAAAATTGATCGTTTAATATAAATAACGATTGTATATTTTTTAATAAATACATTTTTTACGCAGTTCTTTATTGTATAATTAAGGTTTTTGCCTTTTTTACTTCATATTTTTTTAAGTAGCAGTAAATTTGTATATTCTTGTATGAATGGGCGCCAAATTTTGTTTTGCCCGGGGCACACAAAACCCTAGACCGGCCTTGCATTCCGCTGAACTGTCAAATCCTTGTGTTGTGTAACGGCAGTCTGTTAATAAAATTGTGATGTTTTTCTAAAATATTTTAATAATAATTGAGTAAATCTTTAATAATGTAACTAATGTAATAAATATCTTTAACGTATGTAATAAATGACAAATTATTTGAATTATTAAAAAAGATTTGTATTATTTATACATGAACTGAATGAATGAATAAATCTAACGTTATCTGTTGAAATTTTGATATAACATAAAATGTTTAATTTCACTTTATCCTTCAAAAAGGAAAATAATAAAATATACAAAATGAGAGTCATCCAAATATTTTTTAATGCTGTAATTAATGTATTGTGGCAGTATAGGGTTCATTAGTTCACAAAAATGTTAAGTTTATCGGCAAACTAGATGGCGTGCTTATAAACGACAGATAGTTTTAATTACTAATATATTTTTTTGTTATCTATATTTATATATCGTATTTTAAGACTAGCTGAAATCCTTTGGAAGGAAATGTTGTGAAAAAAATATTTGGAAAGGATCTATCAAATTCCAAAAAGAAATAGCCTAATACCATCAACAAATTATTTCGAACCGTAATTCATAAATAAAAAATTGTGTTTATTATGTTTAGATATTTTTTTTCTTTAATACTTATTTTTTTTTCTCTAACTCTTAATTGTATATTAATTGTAGGTATACTGGCAGAGAATGACATTTGGCATAGTCCGACTAATGTAAAATACTGGTAAATTGCGCGTTAAACCTCCTAAATGAATAAATATTGTAAAGATACTTCTATACGCAAGTAACTATAATAAAAAAAATTACACCACTTTTAAATATTCATGTAAGTGGTCCTTAGACAAAGGAAATTTTCGTAGGAAAAGAACAAAGTGGTAGCTAAGTCAAGCGGTTTAAAAATATGTCTCGTGACTCCACTACTATGGTCCAGAAACCGTTTTACGGCAAGGGGGTAAAACACTATACCACTTCTCGTATTATATCAACTACTTTATTCTTCGACTAATTTTCTAGTCGATTATGATTAGTATGGCGTAATTATAAATTTACACTTCTATGAAAAATATACCGTCGGAAAAACGTCTGCGTGTTTCAATGAAGTAAACTATAAATATTTAGCTATACTTATTGAGTGGTAACGATAGACACAATTAGGGTTTCTCCGTTTGAGGGGATTCGAATCGCGACAAAAGCCTCGATATTGGATACTGACACTACCACGAATAGTGCGGTATATATTTGAATTAGATATGTACCGAACACTTTGTGGAGTTCACTTCATTTTTAGTTTTTACATTGTCTGGGTATAAAGTTTATATAAATCCATGGCGGAGTGGTTTATCATTGCAATATGGATGTCCCGGGTTCGAATCCCGAATCACAAGTGTAGTAGTTTCCGTGGCGGTAGAGTTTATTTTTTGGAAACTGCCTGGTCTTGCAACTGGTTACGAAATAATCCTACCACCATGTAAATTCTGAAACTGGATCACGTAGACGTCTGACCCTGGAATCGAAATAGGAACCTTGTTACAAGGAAAGCAATTAGCCACTGCGCTGAAGAAGCAAATAACTTCTCCCGTCACTTCGTATAAAAAAAATGATAACAATTTTATCAGCACGGAATATTCTGCGTGAAAGACTAGAAACATTATTCACAAAATGCACTTATTTAAATAGCCGGCGCTGGTATTATCATTCTGAAGTGTAAGCGCTCGCACCCGCCTTTTCGATGAATTTTATAGAAAACTCGTATTTTGAAGGTCGCGTTCATCGTAACACATCAATTGTTTATCTGATTCGTGCCGTAATAGAAACTTCGACATCTTTTTTTTATCGACTATGGGCTAATATAACCTCAATATCACATGCTAGATGACAATGAGGCCGTAGATGGTGGACCGCGTTCGCTTTATATACTCGTGCTTTCATATGTGATACTGCCGAAACACGGTAATGCAATAGCGAAAGATTGCCATCAATTCTACTACTAATATACGGAATTCAACCAGGGACGTCCACAGTACGAATGTACACGTAAGATAGAGATTTTTTTCGATGTGTCCACAATGCAGTTATTTAAAGTTTTTTTTTTATTTATAAAAAAAGATTCTATCATTTTAACAAATAACTTCTTGATCAATCTTGAAATTTCATTAGAATCTATTTTGATGTAGTTAGCGCTTATAAAATTCTTACAGTTACAGTATTTTCGATCCAAAGGAAAATATTGAAATTTAATGACATTATACATTGTTGATAAAAATTGCAAGGAATAAGTTTTTCTTAAGAAATGATTAATATTATGGAGTTATGAGGTCTATATCATGAGACTTAGGTATAACGAATAAACCTGTCTCATGATATAGCTCAGTCGTTGATAATGCTATTGACAGGGGTATTCTAGGTAATTTTCTTCGTAAAACGGACTAGGAGATCCTCTAAAGAACTTAGGTCACTGATTTAGTCCTGACTTAAGTTTCGGTGGAGAAGGGCGGGCTTCATTGTACTAAGATCAGGCTGCGAATGGGACAGGAGCATCCTGAAGCAAATGTCACGTATTGTAAAAAGCCGATGCCCGTCTGATCTGTGGTTAAGGGCTCAGAGAATCGTTGGATACTGACAACAATGGCGAATCATGCATAGTCATATTATGGAACAACGGTGCAAATATTACAAAGTTCAATATCCTGTTTAAAACTAAAAAGAGCTTGTTAACCTTGGCTTCCAATTTTGTTTTCTATCCGTTATGAGGTAACACTTGGCTTCGATTTCATCTGATGTTAAGTTACAATGAGTCCGTAGATGGTGAAGCGTGTACGCCCGGTATACTTTCGGCTCCCACATGTTTGACCGCCGGAACACAGCAACGCTGTTACCGAGACAAATTGACATTGAGGGTGTTAGCTAGTCAGGCGTGTTTTGAAAAATCTCACCACCATCCGGAATCCACTTTCCACTTTCCGCAAAATATTTTTAAAGTCTAATAAAAATAACAATAAGCTGATTTGATCATTTAATAATATAAGTTTAAATTTGGTAATTTATAGAGTACTAACAAATGTACATACAGTACGTTTCCTACGATTTATGTAAATCGATGGTTATGTCAAGATCAATTAAGATAAATTACTATTTTTCGGTGAATAAAAATACATTTGACTATGGAAATAAAATTTTTTTCACTCTATAAAACTTTAAATAATACTAAATAATCCATTAAATGGACATTTTGTTCGTAGTATTTGTAATAAAAATTAAAGTCTTTTAAACTATATTAATTATGAATATTTTACAAAACCAGCTTCTATCATAAAGTTGGTCAATACTGTTAGGCACGTTTTTAAAAAAATATATCTAGTTCGTGGACATTACGAAATAGAAGCGATGCGATATCTGGTTTTTTGGTTTTTTGTTGGTTTTAACCTTTTACACTACTATCTATTATGTATTCTTTAATAAATACCTTATCAGTTCTATTTATTACTACTTTTTTCTTAATCCTAAAACAGTTACTTCATTATTATAAAAGTTCGACTGGTACATAAGGTCAAAAGGCGTTAACTAAACCCTCAAGCAATTTTTGTATTATATAAAATGTGATAAATTCTTTATAAATCAATTTATATACAGAATAGACCAAGCTTAAAACGTTTTAGAGAAGTTAACGAACACCAGATAAGAACATACAAATTATACTTGCCCAGTAATGAGTGTTATTGGTATTAGTATTTATATCCTAGGTATAGGAAATGTATCTGGTGCTAATACCATAGTAATACTGTTGTCATGTAACAATTGACTCGTATATATGTCACAAAGGATTTAGATTTCTCAATGAGATATTGTAATTATCAAAGAATCAATAAATTTATAATAATCATAGATATCGTACATAGGCAATACAAATTTGCTTAGTATTTAACAAATATTGTTCACTTCAACAATATGATAACTCCTTCCTCAAAGGTCGGCAACGCATTTGCGACTCCTCGAATGTTGCGGCTGTCTGTGGGCGACGGTAATTAATTTCCATCGGGTGAATTGCTCGCTCGTTTGCCAAATTCCTATAAAAAAAAATGATAGTGTGTAGTTACATGCATTAGTAGCTACGTTACCCGTATCTCTCGTTTAGCATAAGGACTTTCTTGTGCCCGGTTATTCTTTTGTAAAAACTCCTTACATAATTAGCCTCAAAAAACAATATCGCTTTTGCGGGTGTAAGAATAAAACGTAATAGCTTTGTATGGCTTACGAATGCTTTAAAACAATGCTGAAACACCAAGTCGAGTACAACTGCACCTTGTATAAGCGCATTTTACTAATGCCCATATTTGTAAGGAATTTTATAATCACCTTTTACATAAATAAGAAAGTCATGCGTATCAAATAAATCTTATTTTTAATCTCTCAAAGGGAAAGTAGTTTGGACATTTTCAAAATATCCAAGACCGGTTTTGTGTTGACGTAGTAAAATGGCTTCCGGATCTGAATTTTCACGTGAACTCTAAAGATATTTTAATTAGCAAATGTTGCATGTATTTTTAATCATGTCTTATACTCAATCTAAGGTCCTTTCTTTAGGCTGTTGTGGTTAGCCCACGAGTGTTATTTTTTTAAACGATTTTCAATTTCGCGTCCTTTAGAGAAACCGTGATTGCGATGAGTATCTATGTACTAGGTAATGATAAAATATACGCGATAAAAGCGTTTATAATTATTTAATATATAAAAATAGAGAAAACCTTAAACATTTTTTGTTCGCGTCCAGAAACAATTACAGGAACATTTTCTTGTGGCCCCTATTCAAAAAAGGTTGAAAATCGTTGTCTTAAACAAATTGAAGTATAAAAATTTATATTGAGGTAAGAAATGTATGCATGCAGTCTTACGCTATCTCGTCTAATGCGAAGAGATTTTTTTATGAAGATAAGTTAATAGTGCTGAAAGACATTTTTTTTTGTCATCACAGATGCGAAAAAAAAGGAATTATTTAAAAATGTAATTATTACAACTGCTTATAATTGACTATTAAAATGCAAATGTGAATACTTTCCGAATATTACGATGTCGATTGTACTTTTAAATAGAAAAAAAAAACAAGATACTACAAGAAAGAAATGGTAAATGAAATATAAATAATAAAAAAGCAAATAACCGTTTAAAACTGTTAAAGCTCAGATGTCATACGTTAGACATTGTCATATCAAATAATAATGGACAGCGTCTTACCATAACATTTTAGTATTGGACTAATTCTTGCACAGATCGGTATGCACATATTATCATCTTTTGACTATAAGTCACATGGACAAACCACTACATTAACAAGTTAACGTTTTGTTGTGACAATTTACAATTTTTAATTTCTTATTATTATTTGTGTGAATAAAAAAAATTATAAACGAAAAAAGTTCACCATATCTAAAATTAAATCATGTAACTCATCGTTTTTTTTTTTAAATAACCCCTTAAGTGTATGAAAACTTTTGAAAAATGTGTCTCTTTCATAGAACGTAATATTTTACTAATGACGTATATAGTCGTTAAAAATACAACTGTTTAAGGTCGTTAATAAGCTAGCGTCAATTAGTGCGACAGTAACACACGAGGTAATGCTGTAAGTAGGTGTTTTATCTGTTTTGTTTTTAACTCAAGTCTCTAAAATGGTGGTGTCATAGATTTATCACACATCGGTGTATCTGCATCGAGGCTTCCAAGCGGTCAATCCAATTTTTTTCTATATTTATAGAATACTTTTTAATAGATCATATTTCAAAAATAAATATATAAAAACATTTTAGGGAATTTAATATTAATGTTAAGTAAACATAATTTAGAATTGAAGACATTTAAATGTTAGAGAGTACTATAGTTTAGAGTCAAAATTTTTCGTGGTACTATTTTCACAAAATTTATTAAATTCATAGAAGTATTCATAGCAGACGTAGTAGAGGTAAATTGTAAATACGTTTTAAAAGAATACTTGTCGATTTTAAATTATAACACACAATTTGAACAGTAAGCAAATTATTATGTGTATTCTCATTAATATTGTGAGTCGTCAGTGCATTAATGCCTTAAAATTCAATCTCCCTGTACAAAGGGACACCTTTTGGTGTTCTCTGTCTTCCACTATCGCCGTCCTTCTTCCTCGCACATTCATCGCCGCTCGCGTAGCGTAGGCTGCGCGATGGTCTCGGCGCCTATCGTTCGGACAAACAGCACTGCTCTCGCGGTAAAATGTTGCGTTTCAATTTCGAATGAAAATTTCTTAGTGCGATCTTTTTTTTTATTTTGAAAATTGTGACTGAAAATGAGCGATTCGGCCAAAGTTTTGGAGGTGACGAAGAAAGGAAGTTTACCTTCATCGGTAAATTCTTCGGAAATTAATTCAATTGGGGAAGATCCTCGTGTAAGTAGTTTTTTTCGTAGCATGGTTATGACATTATGTCGTCATTCTTAGAATTATAAAAATCTTTTTCGATTAGAAAATTACATTTTGTTAAAACTTAGGTGTTGCTGAGAAAAAAACATAAATGACTAAAGATATGTAAGAGTAAATTAATTCATGCTGAGTTAATTTCTTTTCGATTTTTCTGGAACTATAATAAAATTTGTAATTTTAATATTTTATAGTACATACTAATAAACGGATATTTAGAGTAAAAAAAAAATTGTCAGTAAACCACTGTTTGCGGCGTTAAAGTTTAAATGTTTTTACTCGATTTAAAATGTTACTTGAACATTAATTTTTGATATGACTTTTATATTATTACGCAATATCTAATGTGACACGGTGTCTTCTGTAATTGTTCTAATTAAAACTCGGTGATTTAACTGATTCATTTTATTGTTCATTAATGACAACTGTTACATATATATTATAACGGAAGGTAAATAGATAATTTGCCATACCTCAATATGGAGGCATATAACTTTTTTAAATAATTCTAATGAACTTCTAAGTTTTACGATTTTGAACTTATGATAGCGAACGTATGAAATAAATGAAAATATTTCGTGTTTCTAAATGTTTTTTATCAACATTATTTTAGTTAAATATTTATCACTGTCATATTCACCTGTGATTGACTCCTAAGTAATCTAACATAACATGAAGTCATAAACATATATATTAAAGTTTTAAATATATAAACAAATTCTATGTTACACTACCTCAGAGTTAGGTCTTCGCTGTCGTACCATCTAGGTACTACAGCAAAGATTACTAAGCTTATTTCTGTTGCAAAGCAGTAGTGTGCAAACATTACTCTGTTGCGATTGGAAGGGCACTGTAGCTAATTTAGTGAACACGACAAGATCACTGAACATTAATACGTATAATATCGACTAGGTCAATGGTGTTTTGTAAACGTTTTTACTAATGTTTTAGGGCTATGGGTTGGCGTGGCATTCTTTATTAGGTGAACGTTCTAAACGCTTTGTCGTATACAAAAATAGCTTTGATATATAATATATCAACAAACACGAACGCTTTGTTGGGCCAGTGACGAAATAAATTAAAAATTAAAAAGAAGACATTTTCCCATTTCTTTTTTCTATTACAGATGTGTAATTCCACAAAATGAATAAAGAAACTATCTACAAATTTTCCCTTATGGTTCACAAGCTCTTCCCGATACATTTAGCAGTTTTGGCATGACTTTATTAGCTACAGCGTCTTTCAACCGTTGCCATAGTAACGATGTTTATTCGCGGTAATAACTAGACGCAAACAGGCATTACTTACCATCGACGTCTTCTTGCTACGAGAATTATTTAATTATTAATTAATAACAGTAATAATTCTATGAAGTAGTAATTGTTCCTGCGAAGTTCGGATGTAATTTCTCACTTCGGAATTCATCCTACTACGTTCCGCATTACATTTATTAGTTGAATAGGGTTCGGGAAACTAAATGATATATTTATAATAATAAGACCAGCGAGACCTTTTTAGTTTTTTTTTTTTCAAATATTTTTTTATTTCTCGGTAATTTTTAAAATTTTCTTCTGAATCCCGTGGCGGAATGGAGATTCATGGACACCGTTTCCGTTTCGCGGAATAGGTTTCTTTAACACTGTCATTAATTCCCCGTGCTCGTTAATGAATTTATGTTGAAATTGTATATACTATGTATAATATAAGAACAATTAACTTTACCGCGACATAGTTTTGCGTAATGTCATATGACACAGCTAAGATGCTGTGGCTTATAGATCAGTTTCACACATATCAAGTTCCCGGGCAACGCACACCGCACACTTTTTTGTACAATATATGAAAAAAAATGAGTAATTATGAATTGTATAAAAGTAATTACCATATTTTTTTATCTTTGTACGGAATCTGTCGACCCTATGCTCCCGAATAGCAGACAATGCCATGTAATCTGATTTTAATAAATAAAATGGGCCTTCCAAGATTCGTAAAAATTTTAAAATAAAATGACCCCTGCATACGTCATTGTTTTCACTATTTATCGTGTAAAAATATAGTCAGCTATTCATTGGAGTTATTTGTGTGTTTTTGTTTTTGTTTTATACGAGACAAGCGGACCTCCCGTTAGGTTAATTCTGATAATTACGCATTACCAAAATGACTTTGACGCATTGAGGTGATAAGTATGTGATTAGTTCAATAATTAGCTACATTGCATTTACAAACTAAAGCAGTTGAGTCGGCGACGAAAAAAGCGACGAAGTTGGAACTTTTTGGGGATTTTAGTAGTTGGAAGTCCGACATAACCTGTCCTTGCCCCCGCGAGGTCAGGTATGTAGAGGCATTACCTTCATGTTAAACAAAAAAAAAAGCGATTAAGATAGGCGCTGCGGTAGTACCATCTTAGTCTTCGCATAGAGGACATAACAAAAATAAAAATTGAAATTATTATCACGTTTCTCTTTTCGGAAGACATTACACACTTACTAGGCGTGTTCAAGACATTTTAAAAGATTGAAGGTTTACGATTGTGAAATGTGCCTTATACACATTAAAGAACTTTCGTGTAACAGATAAAAAATTCATTAGTAAAGATTTATCGTTTATACACACACATTTCCTGTTTTTTTTTTATCTATTATGAACCTGTTTACGGAATTCCGTACCTCGTATTTATTTTAATTTGCTAAGTTTTTAAATATAATTATTCTTTTCTTTGAATTGTAGACCTTCAACACTAAACGGTATAACATACTCGTAATTTATGTTTTCATCGGTCCCAAATACTTTATTTTTTACTAATCGAATTTATGAAATTACAATTGGAGTTCTAAATTTCAATATACGAATTAATTTTTAAACTTTTCTAACGATTTTAGCGATACTACAACACAATATTTTTTTTGTAACAGCCGATAATAATAGCGTTTAAAAAATAACCAGTCTTAGCTGTCTTAACAATTTCGGATGACTAACCTGTTGAATTACTTTTTCAATATTGATAGACCGACCACTAGCCGCCATCAAAGCTTGGCCTTGCACGAACACAATAAAAAAGTGGAATATTTTTTACAAAAAAAAAGTATTGTTGCGCAATGTAAGCGCTTTTCGAATTTATAAATAAATACTTTCCCTTATTACCCTTACCATGTAGCATGTTTTAGTATCAAAGACAGCTTTGCGGGCAGACAGTAAAGACTGAATGTTAGTTCTACCGACTAGTATTTTTTTACGTGAAATGACAATTAAATATAATACCCACTTTTGTTACGTTCAATATAAATTCTTTGTGAGCAAAATCTTTAAAAGATTTGTGTTTCTCAATAATTAACGAATGTAGCAGTAAAATTTCAATGTACTGCGAAAATTATTTGTTTGTGAATAATATTAGCTGTTACGGGCGAACGGGTGTTGTTTATCAATTTTAAAAATATTATATCGTTACTGTAAGTTTAGAGATTGTGATGAATGAATCATTCCAAAGCGTGACTCATTTTCTCGACTTACAGAGTTTAGATTAATTTGTTATTAGTTTAATTTGTTGATGTTGTGTATGGATTATTATGAGTTTTCTTATCGCAGGAGCCAGTGGAGTATCGATACACACCTTCAAAAGGGGAGTCCCGTTTCCAAGAAATCGAGGATTTGTTGGGCTCCACGCACCCACCGCACCCGTGCACGCTCGTTTGGCGGGATCTGTCCGTCCACGTAAAGCTTAAAGACGGAAAACTTAAGAGGCTTGTTAACAATGGTAAGAAATAATTCAATGCTTTCGATAATGCCTTATCTATAACACAAAGTCTTTGATTAAATTTGGAATAAAGCTTATTACGAATTTCTGCTCGAGTTTTGAATTATTTAAAAATAGCAACGTATGGCCTTACTATGGAAATGCAGCAGAAAGGTTTTGCCATTTAAAATATATTTGCAGTGCGTACCGTTTAATGCTATTTTTAGATAGATATATTATTACTCGACCACGAAATAAGTGGATAAATAAGTGTTATTAATAAAATTTCGTCATTTAGTTAGTGAATTAAAATTAACTTTTATAATGTAAATTACAAGGAGAATTATTTACATTAACTATATTATCGTGATCATTGTAGAGCTGCTTTCGTATGAACATAAATTAATGTTATAATCTATTCAAATAAAATTGATTCGACAAAAAATTGTCATAGTGCTCGCTATGTCCTCGATTGTCGCTTTCTGATTGACACCGAAGTCATTTGATTCGACAGCGAAGCAGTTCTATAGGGGATTAATTTCATCAGCGATCCATTGAAACGCCCATTTATCGCTTTTAATACCATACGCTGTAGCTAGCAAAATTACTTGAAACGTTTAATATTTTTTTAATAAAGCTATAAACGTTTAATAAAGTTATATATGTATGGTTTCTTCTAAATTATGATAATGAATTTTTTTTTATATTTAGTTTTAATACCAACGGCTTCTTTTTGGATTCGAATGATACGCACTCTCTACGGACTCCAAAGCTGTATTGACTTTAGGAAAATGCATGGCTGTTGGTTAAAGCGGCAAACACCTTTTGGTGCTTTATAAATATTATAGCCTGGTGAACGTCTTCGTCGCTTTGTCGTTAGTTTAATTAAAAAAAATACATATATTTAAACTATTAATTACAAAAAAATTACAGTAAAATGGATTTTTATCGTACAGGTTCTAAATCTACCCACGGCCTGTAAACAATCATACAAATCTTGTACTAAAAGTATTCATCAGTATACTTTCTATAAATGAACCTAAATGTCTATTCACGAATTCATATGGTATCTGGGAGTATCCAATTGATAGGATCACAGTATGAGTTGTCCAAATGTTAACAATGGGTGCAGATCTTTTCGGGACATGGCTGTTTCGCAAGGTATCTGTGCTACGTCGTCGGCAGAGAGCCGTTCCCCGCTTGCCACCACTGCATCAGCGTGGAGGACGACGCCCAGCACACACTAGAAGTCTGTCGGGCGTGGAGCGGCGAGCGCGCGACCTTAGTCGCCGTGGTCGGAGTGGACCTACGACTTCCGACATTGGTCGAGGCCGCGGTCGGTTCGAAGAGAGCATGGGCGGCCCTTGCCCTGTTATGCGAGACAGTAATGTCTTGCGAGGAAGAGGTCGGATGTGCGAGGGAAGACGACCCGGCCTCGCTACCGATGCGCCGGAGGAGACTAGGACGGAGGAGGCGGGAGTACGCCCGTATTCTCCTACCTCACTAACCTGACCCTAGGGTGGCGGAGGGGGATCCGTCCGCTTGACATGGGTCGAGGGTGAAGTGTCGCGTTCCGAACACTTCCCCCTCCGGAGAGCGAATGGGCTAAGTTAGCCCCCGCCCAACGGCGAGCTCTCGCGAGCAAACGCCGACGGGGCTGCGTAAGAATACATCCGCGTGCCTGCAA
>DWQX01005788.1:0-12410 GCA_018245475.1 Pharmacophagus antenor
AAAAAGTTATAAAAAGTAAGGGAAGATTTTTCGACGAAAAGTTAGTTTAAATAATATATTTTTTTTTATTAATAATGATGGCAGTTATTGTAGTTTTTAAATTATTTTATGTTACATAACAAGTTCCCAATTTAATAAGGTAAATAAATAATTTGTAGGGCACTAAATTTTGGAGTTTTATTCAATATTGTAATTTTTTCAAGGTGGTCTCAAACTTTTGGCCGGCAGTGTAAGTAATTGTATTTATTATTACCAAGAAACGCATCATTAACAAGTGCAGTCTTTCACGTTATCATAAAAACACACTATGCTATTAACATAATCGTTTGAAAGGGCAGAAAGGGTTCAAGACTATAATGTAATGTTTACATATAGACAATAACTTATTGTTAGATTGTACGCTAATAGCAATATTAATGACATTAATTACGATTAGTACAATAACTATTACACAAGAGATTACTGTAATACAGTTATTGCAATAATCTGTGGTGGTAACAGAATATTTTGTTACGCTTTAATGAAATAAAATCTTACCTTGTGAAATTTGTGTAGCAGACATGTTTGATGTAGGAGGCAGGCGGCGTGTGCGCGGACACCAAGTTAACGAGGAGTTGCTGGTCAGCAGGTGCTAGGCGTATTGTTTCAACCCGCTGAACTGCATCGCGATGAAAACCTTTACACAACAGAAAAGAAAACACTCATATTCTTATCCAGAAGCATATATAACAATACAAGAATAGAACAGTTATAATAAAATTAATATATTAATTTACGAATAATAACTTTAACATGTTATATGTATTTATCATTAAAATATCTACGTGACTGAACTAATGTTAATATCTACAAAATCAGATAACATTTTTATATTTTAGATTTTAACAAGTCAATCGAAAATACCGTACTTCTCAGAACATTGATAATATCTCATAAATAAGAATTTAATATATAAACATAACATATTTAACACGAACCAAATTGATTTCTTATTGCCAGTCTACGAAGCAACTCCATGAAAGTCTGGCTGCCGACCTTCGGCACACGATTGAAGAAAAGGAGCTCGATTTCGGACCGTGCTGTATTATTAAGCTCCCATGGCTCTGGGAGAGACATTTCTTCAATTAACTCCTGTTCGATATCTTCATGAGATTTTGATACTTCTGCCTCTAGTGTCCTCTGCGGCTTGGTGCGCTCCTGATAAATTATTAATATAAGTGTACAAGTAGGAAAACAATTTTTTTTACTATAATTTGACGTAGTGCATATTCTTTACAAAAAAAAATATTAAATGGCTAAAATTTTATTTTGGCGTCCACTTATACATTATATATGCTTTGAAAATAAATTTTTCAATAGGAATAAGTACGACCATAATGCATTTTATGTTATCTTTAATTACAGAAGTGGTGTGTAAATGTAAACAAGGAAAAATTTATGCTTACCGCTCCAGTGTTCCTTCTTAAAGCTTCGAGTGCTTCTTTGAATTCCTGCGCCGACGCATACGCGTGCTCCGTTCGATCGGTCTGGATTTCTACGCAAAAAAAAACAATCATAAAAACATGAACGGCAGTGACTACGGTCTAATATTATTATACCATACTATTTCATACGGTAAAGAATAATAGCTGCCATTCTGTAGTTACGCTCATCATGCACCATATATTTTCAAATTATACACTTAATAACGTATCGTGAACCAATAATTTGCATTGATGTTTAGCTGAAATATATTGGCACTTATACACAAAAATGCTACGCTGATAATAATATATTTGAGAAAATGAAACGGTCATTGGCTTCTTTAGTGAAAGATATAGAAATATAATGCGCATCGAACTACAAGAGAACAAACGGAAAAAACTTTTATATTGTAAGCTTGGTTCGATATGGATATAAATGCTTAATGATAACTATTTTCTTTAAAATGTTAAAGCCGTCGTATTTTTTTAGTATTTTAAGATATAGGTGTAAGAGATGGGCACAACGTTCCAAAAAAGTTTATAGTTAGTGTCCCATTTATAAATCTTACATACCATTACTACTTTTACATAAGATATTCAAATGTAAATAAATGTTTGTATCTAAATACAGGTGTGTTCGCTTTATAAAATTAAACGTGCGAAAGCAATAAACTAAACTCCGTGACGTGAAGATATTTTTGACAATTACGAAATGAAATGTTTGCTACTGAATAACGGATAAAATGCTTTATAACACGGAATCTTAGGCCAGCAACGGCGGATGACTCTAGAACTAATCGGTTAAATTAAACAGTAGATATCCAAATATTTCATCGCTTCTGAATTTTGGTTATCATTGTAATTTTATGTATTCATTTATTAATTATATAATATTCGCCACTAAATTATTGTAACTATTTTTAATGTTATTTCATTGAAAACTGAGTAACTACTACTTTTTTTATTTTATTTTTTGCGATTTTTGTCACAATGGACATATTAATCCCATATTAACTATTTTTATTACAACAACTTACTTATTACTAAATATAAAACGGTATAAAAAAAATTATAAGGTAAATTAAAAAAATTTCTTGTGTAAACAAAGTCATTAGATCTTTGGCCATTTTCGAAGTCGGGCTACTTTGATCATCAAGTTAGTCCATACACAATACTATATGAATATTTTTTTAATACACTTAAAAAATAATAGAGAAAACAAAGAAATATTACAAATAATAAATGTTTGAATCCTTCGCAAACGTTTTTGATAATGTTTTGGTCAATAAGTACAAAGAACAATAAAAAAAAATACAAATAATTTTTAAACATTAACTAATTTCGAAGTAGAATGTATACTTATTGAAAAATACCAAGATTTATATTTTTAAAAGCATTATACAGTAGATAATTTTGCCATACGTTGTACGCACCTGATTGGCTTGGTTAGATATATGTATAACTATTAGTATATATCTAGTCTACCGCTGGACCGTGTTTTATTGTTTCACTTGATATGATTATCATTATTTTTTATTATTTATAATAATAGCGAACGAAGTTACCTAAGTTATATCTGTGTCTACACAAAAACGTCGTACTATCCTAATACTAGTGATGATATTGTTACAATTTGCATGAAATCCAAACTCTATAACGGGACATCTAATCACTGATACATTTGTTAGTCGCGATGCATAAATCAAAGTGTCCGATATCTCAAGACGCGACCCTGGCCGGATGAAAATTGTCTCTCGCGAATCGATAATACTACGACAATGAACAACATTGTACTTCTCTTAACGTATTTTATTGAATATATCCTGAACGCTTGAGTACAAACCATCAGCATAAAGTAAAAAAATTATTAACGGAAATAAAATAAACAGAGTGTGTTATTTTTTCAGTTTATAACTTTCTATACATAATAGACCATTTTTGTTTAATGCCTTAATAAAATAATTCTGTGCTATTTACAATTCAATACAATTTACGCAATTAATGTGAACAATTGTATAATTTGTACAATTTTTAAATTATATTACAACATCGTTGGAGATAGTTTCACCGATAATTTGATAAGGAGTATCACTCTAATAAAAGCGAAATTTAATTAGTTTTCACATAAATTTCGGAAAAACTAAATCGAAATCATGAGGGAATTCGAGAATATTATTAAATTGGATAAATAATGTCTGTTATAGTATAGTCGCGGTAAATTAAATGTTTTAGTAAAAGATATATTCAGTTTAGTTTCTATAACTACCGAACCACGTCAGTTTTACAGTTATCACGTCTTCTTTGCTGTGATCTCGGCGGTGTTCAGAATCAAGAAAGTAAACACATACATACACTTAGTTCTACAATAAGGAAAGAGATACTTATAAAAATATAGTGCAAAGGTCTTTGTAAATCAAATTAAACCAGATTAGCCCGTTGACAAAGTCTCGGACACGGCTTTTTAGTTGTCCATTGTGCTGTTAATAGAATCCTTTTCGTTCAACAAAGAAAATATTTTTTTACTTATTAACTTTGTTCAGAAGCAAATAGATTTGGACTTTATTCCATCATATTTGCACTTATAGAACAAGTACACAACTATTATTAACTGTTAAAAAGCTATTTATTTTAGAGTTATACGGGTGAAAGAAGAAAAGTTAAAAAGTCTTAACAAGAATCGTCTTCTTTCTATTAGCAAGGAAACCTTACTAATAAGTTCTTCGTAAGTGTAACCGCATAAACTACATCTTCATTCGGAAGATAATGGGGTCTAAGAAAATAAATAAGACGGTTGCTTTGATGCATGAATTATAATGATATTGAATGTGAAAAAAATGTATCCATAATGATTTGACTAGCGGGGCGCATCCGGCCTCGATCTACAAATCGTGGTGAAAAGTCTCGTGTAGGCTCTGACGGCGATTGTTAACCGAATGAAGATGTTACTGAGACGAAAGAACGATCTAGTGGCATGATTCTATTCATATTAGAAACGTTTTTTGATCTGCAACAATTAAATGTTTTTAAAGCCTTTGTCGATCTCAATGTCAATGGTTTCAGACTGGATTAAATACGCGTACAAAAGAAAAAATGGTTTATTCTACAGTTGTTTGAACGTAAATATCTCAAAAATGTAATGACTTCCATTTCTGTATTAATCCCTGGTATTTTGGATGGTAAGTATTTGGAAATATATTACGAGTCTTCTGCATTCTACATTTTCGTTTAAACAATAATGCAGAAAGTTTATATAAACGTTTATTGAGGAAGAAATAAAAACGAAGAATGAAGTCCCAAAAAATACTAGACGGTTGAGGCTATGCACTGACATAGCCTCAACAACTCAACAACTCAATATATTTACGTATATATATATAATTTTGTCATTAAAATATATCTTACAAACATTTGCAACATCATTATTCCATTTATACATAGGTTTATCCATAACAGAAAAAATAAATTAAAAAAATACTTTGTCAAAAATACGACTTACAGATTAAATAGAAAACTTCTTTGTAAATACAAAAATGTTCCATTAGTAAAATGGCCGTAACAAAGTTAATTATTTATAACGTAACATTTGTTTCGGGGATCGCTTTGTGACGACTATCGTTTGCTTCGTAATATCCTTTCATGTTCACGCTCCAAAACACATTATAGCATGTACATAAAAGTATCACGTTGGTATAATGCTTTTTTTGGAATGAAATCATTTACAAAATATTTTTATAATTCTAGTGAAATTAATTGAAATTATTTAATTTCAGAATTCAATGTTTGCCATTATCTAAATTATTTACGTCCCACAATACCCACACGTTTCAATATTTTAATAATTTATATTTCAATAATTGTTAATAAGAAATTTCAATATTTGTTAATATTCAAATATCTCCCTTAATCCATAATCTCAGCTATTTTATTACCAGCATGGATATTAAAAGATATTTTAATGTAATATGAAAATGATTGCATCATTTTTATGAGTTAACGAGATATCCAACTCCGGTATAAATACTTGGAAAAGATACTCTTCCTATATAGCAGTCCTGGTATATACGTGTAAGGCTCTTAATGTTGTTCATAATTCAATCGTTAGGTGTTGAAATAGAGTCTGCTTTCCAGTATAGGTAAAGCCAACTATGAGCTCCGCTCTCCGGGGAAGGTTTTTTCTAATTAGTCCGACATAATTCCTTAATTGGGTAGAACAACTGGACGGGATAGTTTTTCACATTGTATTATTCATATTTTTCACAAGTATTTTGATGAAACTTATTACAAAAATATTTTTTAAAAACCTTTGAACTGGTATCATAGCTAAGTAATGTTATTAACACTACTTAGCTATGATACCAGTTTTTATTATATTCAATCCATTAACGTGAAATATTGTGAAGACATATTTATCATAAAGTAAGCGATCTCTTAGAATTTTTACAAATGGAATAGTATTTTTTCTATTGATAAGCATGCACAGGCAAGAGAAGAGATACATTTTCAAAATTTATTACAAGGATATTATGGGAAATATATGAAAAGCCTTATTAACTATATTATGCGCTTGAGTGAAGTGAAATAAAGTAAATAACGGTAGCTTATTTTGTATATGAATTGATTAAAGGCTATTAACGGTGTCATAATAATGCTGCAGTAATGGTTTTTAAGTAGTTATAATAAATCCAGTAAATTAGTTATGTGATGTATATTATATACGTTAGGAAGAATTCCTGATAGAGTTATGATTTGTTTGAGTGATTTGCGGTAATCGATTGCGGGTCAAACATCACATTGTGCGGTAATTATGAGTATAGAGATGCGTGCATCATACTATAGAACGTTGAATACTATATGTATTTTATCTATTACTTACTTATGTGCCCTATTATCAACAACTTGTTTGGCTCATGTAAATTGTAAAGTAATAACTGTTTCAACAAATTGTTACCTTTATCAACTAAGTTTAGCTTAGACTTAGAATACTGGCTTTTACCAATTATTTTTTATAATTTGTAATTTAATTAAAATGTTTGTTAAACTGTACTTGTACATCATGTCTTCAATTATATTATCGTCGTTGTTTAAAAAATTACGATAATATGTCTAAAAATATAAATGTTGTAGCACCATGATACTAGCAAACTCCGTGCCTATTCGCTACTAGACAGTGCAACGACCTTTATTGTCTAGTTGAGAGATCTTTCATGGATGCAGATAGATCAGGATAGTGCTAAGTAACTTACATCCAAGATATTAAATTGCAAACATTTAGTACAGACCCTTTTTAACATTTAAAATACAGTTTACGTAATTTAAACTTTAGTAATGTAATTCTTTCCCATTTAAATTTCATAATGATTTATAGTAATTGATTCGGTTCCGAAAGAAATTACAACTGCGATATAGTGGATGGTCGTTTTTAAGGCGCCATATCCATCAACATTTAAGTACCACTAATTACTAAAGATCGTAAAAATGTGTTATCCTTAAATAGTATTAACTTTTTACAGCTTCCTTATAACAAAGATTAGTGTAAATTAACAATTACATTAAAATGACATTCGTCTTCTATTAACAATTATGCTTATGTATTAATTATGGTGACTGAAATTTAATAATATAACTTTAAATAAATGTAATAAAAAGAAAGCAGAAAAAGAAGTATTAAGGACGTCGAGGCTTGTTACTTTAAATTCGCTTATATGATTATAAGAATTAAGGATTTTATTGTCAACATATAAATTTTAAAAGAAATACCTCTTATATTAGTTGTAAAATAATTTTAACACCTTGTTAGTAGTTTTCACAAAGGTTTTGAAAGCCTAAACACATTCTATTAAGCCGTATTTTTTTAATTCTAAATTGCAAGTCTTTCTTTTTATATGTAAGGTAATCAACTGGGCAAGCGGATAACGTTATGGATAGTGATCACCATCACTCATAAACTGCAACATTTAGGGTGACGCAGCTATGTTACCGACTTTTAAGAAATGAGTAGACTCTTTTTTCGAAGTTGCATCAATCCGAAAACGCAGCATCTCATTATGTTTTTGTGGTAAAAGTTTTTATTTTAGGCATTGGTCATAAAAACAATTATAATATAAGTCATAAAAAAAATATTAAACAGAATGTCGTGCAGTCGCTACCTTGCATATTAGAAGTAGCCTTTTGATCGTAAAAATCGTCATTGTATGAAACTTGCCAAAGTTTCTGCTAGGATCAATTAAGAAATTAATTAAAGTTCTCTTTGTCTTTGTATTATAAATAAATATAAACGTTATGCCAATAACAAAAAAATATGTGCATTCTAAACTAAACGCAAACGATCTCGGCGAGAAATTTCACGTGAATGCTTCATGGTAATGATATTGAGAGGCGTGACTGACTTTAAGTTCCAATTCCACACCGAGACGTACCGAGTGGAGCCTTAGACATTTAGGAAGACCGCAGAAGGACCTTCCTCTTCCAATAATAATTTTAAAATAACCTGATATTCCAGCTCCATACAAAAAAGTAATTAAATAATTTAGTAACAAAGAGATTAGAAAAAAACGTATACTTATGTCTATCTAGGTTTTATATAAAATTAAAGTATCAGAATAGAAAAACTTTAAAGATTGATTTAAATGAGAATTTTTCATTTTTATTCAGTGCAATAATGGAAATTAATTAAATTTGTAAATATTGGAGAAAAATTCTATAGATGTATGTAAATTCCTATTGTAAGATTCTTAAGTATAACATGACCATATTGAGCGAAATTTGCATGGGCGCCATAGAAACTTTTCCAATATAAACAACAGTCACGAATCCTTCCGGGTCTACGAGCTCCTGGAATCCTGAACGGGGCACCACCGGTCAGCGACCGACCTTTAAATGTACTTTTCAAGCAAAATTACTAACATTGTATGAAAGGCGTAGTGCCTTGATGCATTACCAAATAAAAAAAAATTAAACATTTCCTACCTCGCTATAAAGCCACAGAACTTACGTGAGTGATTAGTAGAATGGTCGTCGATCGTTTTGCAATTTTTTCAATGATCTGGTATATTATACAAAACTTAATAATGCATTCATACAAATAAGACTTTTTTATATTATACAATTTATTACACTTAATTGACATGAACTTAGCACACCTATGATAACGACGTGAAAGTTGTCGTCCAGAATAACAATATTACTTGGCCATTAAATCTGTCACGGTGAATGTTAAAATATGTTAATATATTATACTAAATTAATAGGAGCGGGGCAGACATGTTTATTTGTAACTTTCATTTGTGAAAAATAATGGTAACTTTTTTATACTTTCTCTGATTAAAAAAAAAATAATAATATTTACAAGTGCCTAAATTTTCACTTATTTCTTCAGCCTTTATGGCAACTTTGCTTAATTTTGTCCAAAAAAAGGAAATATAAAAACTAAATAATGTATCAAATTATTATAACCTCGAAAAGAAAACCATCAAAATTGTACGTAAATCCATTACTAAAAATCGTACAAATATTTGAAATTTCATTATCAGCTGTTTTGTTATTAATAAGTATTCATTCGATATACCTGAACCATTAACAATTTATTTTAACTATATTATACTTAACAACAAGAAAAGAATAAATATACCAGTTGTATAGTGACAGGCTTATATAAAATAATATCTTAAGTAAATTAATTTACCCTATTGTGTTTCGGACAGTAAATAATGAGGACTAGAGAATCCAATTCAAAAAAACTGTATATTAGATTTTTTAATGATGGAGTAATTTCTCCAGAAATTACTATGGCTTAGTGATGCTGCTGCAAGAGGTTTAAATACGTTTACCGTATACCATTAGGTCAATCAAAAGCTTCTTGTTTATCGCTTTAGTGGCTTATAAAGTTATTAATAGTTGAACAACTTCATCATTGACTCTTAGTCACTAGATCATTAGTAATCACTTGTAAATTTGTACTTGATACTTATCAACATTTTTATTTTAATATCCAAACTAAACTTGACGAAACGAGGAATATTGTTCAAAATAACCTTGATAATTCTATTTTTACAACATAAGTTGTAATTTCGAGATAATATTATTAACAATGTGTTAATCTAAATCAAGTACATTTAATTTTATACTTTTGAGTTTATAAAATCAATGCCATAAACATTCCGTATTTACCTATCACAAATAAAAAACCGAAATGCAAAGCCACTTGTAATTGCAGCTTGCCCTGGAGGACTGCGTACCATTTAGTTTATAGACAGTTTCCGTTCCTTAGTTTATATTCCCTTTGTAATTCAAGTTAATGGGAAAACATAAACTCTAGGTAATTACCAAGAATACAACTATCTCCACAGAACTGACGCATCACTTTTTTTTTAATTAAATCTAATTGTAGGTTTGTATTATTTATTACATCGCTAGATATTTTCATATATTTAAATAAGTGATGCAAAGTCCAAAGTGTAAAAAATATCATAAGTAAACATAAACTATTACCATTTTAAACAATAGTTATGAAATAATACATAGCGAGATTTATTTTTAGTTTGACGCCTCACGCCACTATTAAAACTTTACCGTGTTTAAAAATTAACGTAAACCAAAGAATACCGGATCATCTACATGAAATGCTTATGAACATAACAATATAATACAGAGTAATATTTTTAGACCTAAAATCATATTCGAAAAACCTATAAATATGAAGAGATGCACATAGCAACTGTAACGGAACCTTGTAATGGACGCGTACGCCCGGTACCGCCAGACCGTCAAATTAAATGTAGACCAACCATTGTCTGTGAACGTCTTTTCTATACCACCACTGGTAAATCGCTTCTTTCGTTGACCAAAAGAAGGCGGCTCCGATATTGTACGAGTTTAAAAACTGTTAGACTCTATCACGCTTCTTATTTTTTTTGGATCTAAAGAGATCTTTATCTAAAGCGAATGTAAAGAGGAATTGTTTTCAAAATCGTTTGGGCATTAAACATTTTTTCTTGTTGATTATTTTCAATATTTTAAACTTAATACTTATTATAACTTTTTACATACTCATAGTAGAGAGACCGAATAAAGTTAAAACATGAAGATGCTCGTTAAGATTTTATAAAGACTAAAGAATAAATCTAAAAATTAAGGACTTGTATATAAAAACAATTTCCCGTATTTTGTTAATAAAGTCCAGCTTATGGCATTCTTTATATTTTTCTGTTATAGAAATCCTAAAATGTGAGAACTTTTTTTTTTTGAACACTGTAATATGGCTACTTTTTACAAACATTACTTTATTTACATAGTAATAATAAACATTATTAATGGAAAAAAAGAGAAAGGTATATGTAAAATGGATATTACGGATTCTAGCCTATTTGTTATTCCATAAGGTAACTACCTTACTTTACATGAGTGCGTCGTAAGGAAATTGTAGTTAATCAACCATATCCGTATTTAGGTCAATCGTTACATCTTCCAGAATGTTCTCCCTGATTATATAAATAATACTGGATGAAAGGAAATAAAATTCACGAATTTAAGTAATATTTTTGGTAATTAAATGTAATAAATGCAAACGTTAAAAATGATTCAATTTACATAACTCTAAATGAAATTTGCGGTAAGAGCTTTTTAAAATACTAAAAAAATAATTTGTTTCCATTAAATCGATTTTGTGGTCAAGCAATAAGTTGGTACTTTCCTTGTGAGACAATAATCGATAACAGACTTGTTAAATTGTAAAACTGGTAAGACAAAAATGAAATAAAAATTTTACAGTTATGGATTCTATTATAAAACTAATTTAGTTTTTGTAATAGAAAATGTTATTATAATTTTCAAGTTCTTCATCAACAGTAATATAATTTGTTATACGAAATCTACGTACTGTAAGTTACTCAAGAAAATCTTAAAAATTCCTTTGTTACAAACTGGTTTAAATTTAAAGCCGTTAAATTGTTTTAGCTTCATTCGATCAAGCGGCCTATTCCTGGTTTACTTAGCTCTATTTGCTTTTAAAGCATTTATTAATCTTAATGGATATTACAAAGCTTAATATATTATAATATATCTAACGATAAAGGAATTATTTGCTAGAAGCTTCGCATACAAGATATTAATTATTAAATTACATTTTTATAGAGACGTATGAGGACATTGCAACGGACTTTTTGATATATTTTTTTTCAATAACTGTTATATAACAAAAAGAAGAAAATTAAATAAAAGTAAAATAATAGAATTAAAAATTTTAGTTACCTAGAATTTTATTAGTTTCGAGAAAAATTTAACATTTATTTCAAACGTAATTTTTAAACTCCAGCTAAACAAAAGAGTGCGAGTATAAGTGTGTCTGGAAGAAGTGATTTAAAAAAGAAAATAATTTTGAACGTACATTTTACTTATCTACTTATACAACGCCAGAATACAGTTTACAAGAATGCGGTACGTAAACATAGTATGCATTTCACACCCCCTTCTTTCCTTTAAACAATATCCATAACGAGAAGTCGATAGCGATACACGCTTAAGATAAAAAAAATTGATCGTTTATACAGAATAATCGAAGCTGTCGTCTGAATCTTCTAAATTTGGTGTTCATATCGGGGTTTTTTAAGTATTCTTTATAATATTATATCAAAATAATCATATGCGAACTTTTGATGACAGGGCACAGGTAAAAGAGTAAATAATAAATAAAAGTTATTATTATAAATAGTGTAAAACGTTAATTACATCATTGTAGTTTATGTATACCGGAGTCTAGCACATATTAAATAATACAATAATATTTTTTATTGAATTATCTTGACTAAGTTCGTAAGTACCTTTTTTTTTTGTTTGCGCGGGGAATATGCATTGCTGCACCGTACCCCCCCCCCCTCCGTGGGAGGGGGAGGCGTGTGTGGGGCTACCGGCGCCCTGAGAAGGGCACTTTTCCTGGAAATAGAATTATTTCCA
>DWQX01005789.1:0-12409 GCA_018245475.1 Pharmacophagus antenor
CCCCCCCCCCCCCCCCCCCCCCCCCCATTCTTTTTTCCCCCCCCACCCGGGCATACGCGCATCGCCTTAGTCTCGGGGGCTCGGTGATTGGTATAACAGACATAAAAAATTTGGTCCCAAATTCAAGTTATTAGTAAATGCAATGCCCCCCCCCCCCCAAAAAAAACTAAAAACCAAAAATGCAATGAAACATATAAACCTTTTGCTAATCTCCCTCATAACAGAATTGCCTCCTTGCGAAGCCTAAGACAAACTTTGGGAAACAGTGATCTAGATCTTTTACTTACATCAATTTCTTTGTCGAGCCATGCTGCAACTTTGGGGCCAAATCTAGTAGTTGCGTAGTAGACCATTATGAAAATGGAAATACCGGTGTAGTATTCATGCTCCATAACATAGATCTCTTTGCTGCATAGGTATGTGATAAGGCCAACACCAAATGTGTATGGACCAGTTACACCGGTCTTCTTGTGGAAAAACTGGAACCTGAGAAGTTTACCTTTTGAATGCTATGAATCCATATATCGATTCTCACACTACCATTCGATTTTGATTTTCATATTAAAGTTGCTTAACCAAATAAATGGTCATCGACTAATGAGGGCACAACATAGTTTACTTCACTTACAATCAATGTAATAATACTTTGTGATGACAATTAAGTCTGCGAAAATTGCAATCTCAAGTAACAAGTGCGCAACCTGTGGGTTGGTATTTCCGTAAGAATTAAGCAGTTCACTTTATATGTAAAACGGCAGGAAATTCAGCGCTCAAACGGTTCAATTATTCATACTTTAGAGTTATTGAATTTAGTCAACAGTTTAAATCGATGATACCAGATTAGCACATTATAATGAATATCTAGTCCTCTAGAGAGCTTCCTTTTTATAAAAGCCTATATTTTTTAATGGATGATAGATATTTAACAAAAACACATTTTTGGGCTATATATTTAAACTACTAACCATGTTAATTAATGCTTAAGAAAATTTACAAATTAGTTACAGCAGAGTACCTAATATACTGGAACCTAACAATTAACACAATTGTGATGATAAGTTTTTTGAAACATTTCATGGAAACAATATTTTTCTTTTGTGTAAAATGTTTGTTTCAAAGCTTGTTTATTTAACAAATCACATAGAATTATTGATAGTTTGTTTTAATTACTATTAAGAGGAACTATCGATCAATTAGAACATAGACTTATATTTAAAATTTTATCGCTTCAGAGTAATTTTGCACACATCATATGCAACTCGTCTTGAATGGGCCAATAGGTACTTGATACATATCTTTTTACTGGCGAGAAATAACTAATTACCATTCCTCGGGAATGAATCCGAGCCTAACTTTTCCGGGCTCTCCGCGCACCGGACGTGGGAAATTCTTTTCGTCGCGCACCACAGCGTCGGAGGCGGAGCCGCGTGCCACTAAAGCACTAGCGGCGGACTGCCGAGCCGCAACTGTAAACATGAAATCATAAACATTTAATGATTGCTTCCATAATACAGTGGTTTACCTCTTGCCTTGTAAAATGGAGATCAATGGGTCAATTCCCAGGTCACAGAACTAGTTGAGACTGCCTAGCAAGTTACCACCCTCATTGTTACTTAATATCATGTGTCACATGCAGTGAAGTTTTAACATATGATCTGTAAAAAAGTTAACTAAAAAAAAAAAACTAAAAACTGTGTACTGAAAAATTCTGAAATGTAACATTGCCTTTCTATAGACTTATAATACCCTAATTTATCAAAAAAAAAGGCCTATCTAATCAACTTTATTAAGTACTTAAGTTTAAGGCTATAACAAATTTATAATGAAAACATGATGGAACAGGTGATATTGAATTATATATAGTGAAAAACAACTAAAAATGTATTTGTAACAACAATAGTTATGTAAGACATAACTATTGCTGATAAATGATGGATTGTTTAAAATAAGTTTATGTACATTTTACTCTTTCAAAGATATTCAAAAATTACAAATAGTGTTACATATTTATGACAAATTATGATATCTTCTACAATAACTGGTTTTATATTGTAAATAGTGATACCATGATGTCTCAGTCTCACATGTGTAATAATTTTATTCAAAAATCACTAATGATATCTATTTTCATGTGAATATGCTATTTAAACACTTTAAATATATGTAATAGAAATATAGCACACATGCCTGATCCACCTCTTCAACATTTCTTCAAAAAATTGGTTAAATGTCATTCTTGAAATAAACTACAAAAATAATAAAATAAAATAATGAAATTTCTTAGAATTAAGATGTAACCAAATAATACATACTATTTTTATAATTACTGTCCGTCGGAGTAATAAAAAAAAATTGCTTAAAAATGATATTTCAATAGTAATTTTTTTTCTTTTACATCTCTGTGTCGAGCATTAAAAGAAATATGTTTTTCCTTTTTATTAAAATAATATTAAATAAGAATACATGCATCATAAAACAATACACAGGCAGGCAAATAATAAGAAAAACTTAAATTAAAGAAAGACTGAAATTTAGAAGAAATGTTTTTAAAAACATGTTTGTATGTTTGACTAAAACCAATAATCAGGTAATATGTAGAACGAAAGAAAAATAATTATATTCTTAAAATTATTAGAAAGATAATTTAAAGCAGTAAATCGTATATACATTAATTATATTTCATAGGAACTTGCAGGCAATTGTCAAACGGTGATTACATAAACCCTGTAAAGCCGAGGTTATACGGTTTGCACTAAAAAAAACCTACTTATTAAAAATATGTTAAAATACTACATACCTGAACGCAAAGCGACACGAGATAACATTTTTAAAAAAATTACAGTATTAATTTTTTTTTACAATTCGCGACAGTCCAAGACGAAATGTACTTTGCGTTAGAGATGTCTATTGTTCCAAATCTATCAGTGGTAAAAGACAGTGATGTCAGAAACCGAATGAAGTATTTATATTTTTTCGCAATGTATTATTGTAATTAGTTTTTGGCGAACTGGTGAAGCAATTTATTTTAAAAAATACTTAATATAATAATTAAACGATATGTAAAATGCAAGAAGTGGAATGTCGTAAAGACCGAAAAAACTAAAAAAGTATCCTATGCCAAAATAGTAAAAAAGATTAAGAAGAAGAGCAAATCGTACAAATATTTTATTAAATTTCAGTATATTCATAAATTAAAAAAAATATTTATAGTATTGTAAATTTCATTACTTTTTCATCAAAGATCCACCTTATTAGTGAATTTATTCTATTTTAAACAACAATGAAAATTTATTATTCATTTATGTTTTCTATTATTATTTAAATTAACAACTAATCGCAAGTGAATGCGTGCAAAAAGTAAAAAAAATATGAGATTTTAGGAATCTGCCACACTAGTGACCTATTTCTTTTAGTAGTTGGCTATATTTTCAGTTATTGATCGAGCGTTCCATAATAAACAGGGGCTTATTTTGTTTCTTTGTGATTAATATTTACAGGAATATAAGTGTAACTTGTTGTATTCAAGGTTATTAAGTACGATGGCGAACATAAATACCATCTTGTGGAAAAGAATGGTCAGTAACTTCTTCTTCATGATTGTATAAATGATTGTAAAATTTATTTGCAAAGAATACACTTTCTTTGCAAATTAATTTTTGACTGTGACTGTGGAACTATATATTAATGATATTCAATAAAATGTCCTATTATTTTTATTAATTTTGGTAATCGTTATGATCTCATATAAATTATGCATTCTTATATTCAATAATAAGAATTTGAACGCAGTTTAACAGTGTTGCACGTTAATTTTTCGGAATAAATATTTCATGTTTCAGTAGCAGTTTATAAATTTATGTTTATACATTTTTTGAGTTTACTATCATTAAAAAAATAATATAGTATCTAGAAGATTTTGCGCCACTTTCTTTGACATTATTATTTATATAGTAGTATAATATTTCTTTGTATGAAGAGTCAATAAACCGCAGTAGAAAATCAATAAAATAACTGGCACCACCACAAGGTCACAGATTTGTTGATGTTGTAGTTTTCATAAATCGGTGATAGTGAGTGAATATATGACTTTTTAAAGATATTAAAGTACTTTAGAAAATGGGGATATTAATTTCCTGCTGTAAACCGTCGGCGTCGGAGGTCTTAACTCCAGATGCTGTAAGTCTAATGGCTGCTCCCATTCCCATTTTTAATATGAATATTAATTAAATTAATATAGAAAGATGTGGGAAAGTATAGTTATTTGTATAGTTATGCTCGTATACTTAGGTAAAGTATTGACGAAAACTGCTATCAAATATTTTCGAAATGTCGCCTATATTTTACAATTGTATACAAATTTAACGTATAGTTTTATATCGAATAAATTTATTCAAATCTTATATATACATATATATTTTATTGACGATTATATTATTTTCTCCTCGATTATAATTCTTACCCTTAACATAGTCTTGTTATTGTTTTTATATTTTAATCCCTGTGCTATTACTTTAAAACGTTATATGAAAATAATGTTTCTTGTAATAAATAAATTTACATAAAAGTATGTAATTACTATAAACAAATAGAAGTTTTAACTTAAAACAAAAAAAGCTTTAGAGACATATTAAGGCTATGAAAAATATTAAAAAAAAAGAGCAAGTGATGTTATAGAACAGTTTTTCCCAAGGTGAGGCAATTCTGTCATTTAGGGAAGACGATCAGCAACTATAATAAAAATATTGGGTTTGGATTTTGAGTGCTACAGCTGAGACCATCTTTTAGCTAAAACTAAAGATCAATGTGTTAAAAATGTTAAAAGCTTCTGCTCTTTGAGTCTGCATTGAAGGAGGAAAATAAATGTATACCAGTAATGCTAAAGATAATAATTTGAAATTGGAGACATATGTTTAGTAAATTTTTTTATTATTATATGAATGCAACATGCACAATTTTATACATAATATTTATGGCAACAATGGAGATTGCCATATTGTAAATGTAATTAAAAATTATGTTTCCAATGTTAATAATATCTATTGGAATAGTATACAAACAAAATTTCTTTATGTTATTCATGCATTTGGAGTCTACTGAGCTTGAACTTTTGGTAAAAAAATATATCATGTGGAAGCTGACATGGTTCAAGAACAACAATTTCCAACTACATTAAAGTGCATTATATTATGGCTTTGCTTGTCCTTGTAAGGGAAACCCTTGTATCCAAGTAGTAAATATGACATAATTTTTTTTCAGGAGACCAGGCGCAGGCAGCAAGTGGAGGCAGCTGAAAAGAGACGGGCTGAAGAAGCTGCCCGTGGTGTTAAGGATCCAGAGAGAGTGAGGAAGATGCAACTAAGGGCGGAGGAAATGGAGCGCAAGGAACAGGAGCTGCAGAAGGCTGGGGGAGCAACATTAAAGGTAGAAAAAAATCTTATATCTATAATCTATAATGATAAAATTAGAAGTTCTGACTAATACACATAGTCTGACTGATCTATATCCACTCAGGAGGAAAAGGGGTTGTTGAAGTTTTAACTAAATCATTATTATCTTAATATTAAATAAAAAATAAATACACTCTGTCAAGTGGACTGGTAATGGTAATGGGTACTATTTTAAATGAAAAAAAAAAAAGTTACAAACATAATAATGGTTAAGTACCCACTTAATCAACTATTTATTGTATCTAAAGTGCAGCTTACTAACATCTTTAGATGTCATTTGAATATAGGATGTCATAGAATGAAAATAAACGATATTTATGCCCATATTATGACATTAACCCTCTAACATCAGACATATTTTAACAGGCATTAGTAAAGACTAATCACTATTCAATCTATTAAGTGATTGGTTAATATTTCTCTCTCACACTCTATACCCGTTGCCAAGAGTATTCAATGAGCAACAATCATAACCCGACATACAAACGCCTGAAAAATAGATGCAACGTGATAATAGCGTGGCTTGCTAATAATTATACAAGCACAATGGACTTCCACATCGGCAGCGTTTAGAGGGTTAACATTTTTCTAGTATTTTTTTTAGGCGCTTAGCGTAACATAATATCTTTTCTTATCCACAGTGGACAGCCGACTGAGATCAGGCTCAAGGCACGAGTGCAGGCCAAGATGCAAAAAATGATAAATACAAATATAAAAATTGAGGCTCTGTGGCCGCCACGCAGTCATTTTTAATATTTAATTTTTTTCACGAAATTGCGTTTCTGTAATTATGATGTTAGTTTATAAGTTGCTATGATCAGTGATTATTCATAATATATTGTTGTACGATCATGTAATACTTGCCTTAAATATTATGTTGGTATTAAGAAATAAAAACATTTATTGTTATTTTAACATCATTAAATATTACAGTATAGTGCAATTTTTGCGGCGAATAATTTATTTATGTGACTACATATGTGAGCTATCTCCAACAGATTTTTCTTTTCGTTTTGAAACATAAAATTAAAGTAAAATATATGTGTGTCTATGAATGTTGTTACAAGTAGATATATGAAATATTTATGCGTATTTCTAATGCTTTATAAACTTTTATGACGTTAAGTGTGTTACGTACATGAATTTTCACAAGCTGTTCAACTGTTCATGTCTGTAGATGAACATTATGTAATTTGGATACATTTTTCTCCCGGCACTGGGAATTCTTATAAATCTTTTTAGACTAGATGTGTACTCTTGTTTATTGGTACTTCATATATATATGATGTCACCGTAATATATTAAATAATAATAAAGTTTAAGCACACTTTTCCATGTCACTTTCCTATACAGAGAGCTGTATTTTAAAAATCATAACAAACAGGGTGTCTTGATATCCTCCAGATTTTTATATCAGTAAAATAAGATGACGGCCATTTTAAAAATGATATTGCAATGATTTTGGTCAGTGTCGCCGATTAATAATAAACTTATATAAAAAGTCATTTTTGGACACATTAATTACACAATGCCCTAGGTGAAAAGTTAAATTAACTAGAAAAATCTTTAAAATTGGTACAGATTGAAAAAAAAATGTTCATTAAACTATTGACATAACACAATGTTAAAAATATTAGAGCTGTGTTAAAATAAAAGATAACACAATATATTTATTCTTTGTCTATCTTATATACTCTATTTAAACTATATTACTAAGTTGTATTTTTGAAATGTATAATTGTTAGATATTTAAGAATATTTCCTATCTAATCTCTATTTAATTGTAATAGACAATGTCTATCCACTGCCTTTACGTAAACAATAATTTCTTGTCTATGGACCAAATAAATTGCAATGGATATTAATACCCAATCTATGTTCTATTCACGTCTATTTTCTCAACGCTTTGAATGTGTTTTCGTTGATGTTTCGAAATACAAATAAATAATTATAAAAGTCACAACAGTCTTGTCTATGGTTATGAATATGTAATGTTTATTTTTAAGATTATAGAAAAAAAAAGACATGTGTACTAAATGTTGTATTAAATGTTGCATGAATGGGTACTAGTTTTTTTTTAATTCAAATTCGACAGTTTCGGCATCATATCGACCGAAACACGTCCACTGCAGGACAAAGGCCTCCCCCAAGGATCGCCGCGGCTAACGGCTCTGCGCTTTTCTCATCCGGCCTGTCCCGGCGACTTTGTTCAAGTCGTCGGTCCGTCTTGCGGGAGGTCTGCCTGCTCTGCGTTTGCCAGCGCGCGGTCGCCATTCGAGAACTTTTCGGCCCCAACGGCCGTCTGTTCTGCGAGCAATGTGCCACGCCCACTGCCGCATTAGTCTGGCTATTCTGAGAGCTATGTCGGTAACTTTGGTCCCCCAGCGAATCTACTCATTTGTGATTCGATCGCGTAAGGAAACTCCGAGCATAGCTCTCTCCATTGCCCTCTGGGTGAATGAGTCTTCTTATGAGGCCCCATTGTGAGCGACCAATTTTCGGTTTCATATGTCAACACTGGCAACGCACACTGGTCAAAAACTTTCGTCTTGAAACACTACGGCATCTGAGACGAAAATATCTTATGCAGCTTCCCAAACGCTGCCCAGCTGAGTTGGATGCAACAATTATCCTCTTTCTCGAAGATGGACCTACCTAACTGGACTGTTTGTACCAGGTATACATACTCGTGTACAACTTCGAGTGTAGTGTCTCCTACCTTCCCTGGAGTGGGTACTATACGGACGTTTGACAATCTTCGTCTTG
Organism: Pharmacophagus antenor; assembly: GCA_018245475.1. NCBI lineage: Eukaryota > Metazoa > Arthropoda > Insecta > Lepidoptera > Papilionidae > Pharmacophagus > Pharmacophagus antenor. The sequence continues at coordinate 8,214 of DWQX01005789.1, forward strand.
TCCATGTTCATTTTGAGACCCACTTGACGTGAGATTACTAAGGCCAACGAGCATAGCGCCCATATCTTCCAGGGTCTCCGCCGTGACTACAATATCGTCGACGAATCGAAGGCGTAATGTCAGTCAAGGGGGCGGTCGCTGCTTACTTAGAAATTTAATATAATGAAATACAGAAGTTTAATATAATATAATAGTGTTTTTCGTGCGAAAGGGATGGTAGTCTACAATAGGTTGAGCACAAAGAAAGAAAAACCTATGTTAGTGCTATAATATAGGCGCGAAAAGTATTAAATGAGCTAGATAAAACGGTCGAACGGATTTACATTACAGAACGTTATCGCAGACAGTGTAACGTTGAGGTGTTGTCACGAATTTGTTGTGATTCCATTATTATTGAGGAATCACTCGTTTGTCGAGAGCAATCCGTTTTAGATTTTTTTTTTAAAAGTTAAAGTTCTATCTGTTGACCCGTTCGAAGGACAATGTTAAAGGATCATGACGGCGTAGATCAGTCTGCCGACCTGTTTGGTCTCAGGTTCTACTTTTGTGTAAAAAAAAATGTTTCAATTCCCCCCTCCCCTTTTTTCTGGGGGGGAAGGAGGAAATCCTTTTATGTGCTTGTCACTCTAGGTTAGGACCGTCAGCTATGCGCAGGCAGTGTGCGGAGCCGGTGTGTGGGGCGCCAGCCCATTGAAAGGGGACGGTATCTCCTGTAACATGGCCCGCGCCCCGGCGGCGTTCTATGCCCCCCTCCCTACACCCTTGCAATTTTTATCCAATGTCTCCCCCAAAAATAAATGAAAACCAAAAATGCGACGAATTATATTAGTTAGATTTTCAAAGTTGCCGATTGCCCCCTTACAAGTGACAGAATTGTCTCTCTGTGGGACCTAAGTTCCGCCTTGGGAAACACTGGCGTATTTGTGATGGCGGCAGGTAGCTGACCAAGTTCAGAAACACAACCAACCCAGCACCTCCGTGTTACAAAACGCGGTTATGCGCTGCGCTATGGAGGCAGTCATAAACAGTGACAAGGAGTTTTAATGTGAGATATGATGAAGTGATATTTTCTAACCATATTTTCTTTTGAAACATAGTTATTTATTTCGCCTACCGCCTTAAAGGAGGTAGGCGAAATACTTTATTGTTTACCCATTTTTGTTTTACTTAACATCTGTCACGAATTTATAATGGCTATTGCTACGATAGGTAATATGACATGATTAGTATGTCTTTCTATACTACATATTTTTAATCTGGCAACATCACCTGTGCTATCTAATGCCTTCTAATTTTATCCAGCCTTCTATTACCTCCACAAAAATATCAATAAAAGGAAGCGGGTAATGGGTATTAAACCCGTAACGAAAATTTATCGTATAGTAACTACAACCTCTGCGGTAGCACTCAATTTGGCCAGTATTTCTTGCGAAATACTTTATGCTGGTAATTACTTTGTCTAAGCACGACTTTTGGAAGGCGACTTTCTAAGAGTACTTTCTAGACCAAGAAGTTAATCAACTAAAGTGTAGCTTGGAAATCTAGATTATTGACCTGATGGTAAACCATACGGTTGCCCCTAATAATGAGGCGGAAGTTAGTATATATAAAAGTGGTAAAAGTTACTTTTTTGAGAGAGTATGCCTTAAAATAGGTCCAATAAAAATTAAAAAATATAATTATAAGAGGTAGATTTTCCAATCTGCATGTTTTCGTTGAAAATATCTGCAATTTTTGGATAAATATTTTTGTCATATAGTATTCTAGAACCAAAAATTGGTTTCGGCGGTATTAATCATTTGCGACAGAAAGACGTGCCGCGCACGTCGAGTCTCTCATCGGAACGCCAGCGACGTGTGTAACACGTCGTCGGAAAATTATTGCAATAACATTTAGTGTGTGGCAAGTGAACTAAAGGTTACTGAAATCGTTTGTTTATGCACAATTTCTACTTGTGTTCCATGGTTGAAATTATCATCAGTTGATGTGTCTCTATATTCTTTTATGGAACCCACTGAACCCCGGCTGACCGCGCTCCGAAGTGATTTGCGTTCGACTGTTCTGGCAGGTCCAATCGTAAATTTCTTTACACCGCAACTGGTTAAAGAAAAATTCAAACATTAAAGTGATTTTTTTTTAAATTGTTTTAACAATTATACCATTATTTCTGTTCACACTTCGTCTAGCTTCTATTTAAAAATGAATGGTTTTATTTTTATTTTTGTTGGGAAAATCTAAATGTTAATTTATTCGTCGCTCTCAAGACTTGAACATCTCAACCGCAAAGAAAACTACAAGTTTTTATTAACGTATCTCCATACAAAACATAAGATTTATATCAACATTTAAGATTCGCATGAGAAAATAACATAGTTATTAATAGAAAATATAATGGTTGTGATTTATCTCATAACAATAATTAAGGTTAGACTGTTTAGAAAATTCGGCCCACATTTTAATCAGTTTAATGACAAGTATCAAATTGGTATAAAGGTCAGCGTATTCGTTTCTAAAATATGTTATCAAACGATGTAATTAATTTATCAATTAAAAAATTTATAATGACTCGTGAAACTTATTTTGTGCAATAAAAGCGCACTATTGTTTAAATGATCATTTAAGAGACAATATGCAAAATTAAAATTGTTATTCTTAAATCGTTGCTAGTAACTGACAAGATATTCGAAGAAGTTAGTAGTTAAATTATAAAAATAATATGCAAGTGTTTCTATTTTTGACGCTAAGGGTTAAGTTTTTTTTTATTTGTTACTGGTACAACATAGAGATAATACTTTTTCAATTTTAATAAAAAAGAATTTTCAAAATCGGATCGCTCAGTGAAAAGTGGTATGACTATTCATTAAAAAAGAAAAAACTTCTTTCATGTCGGTCCTATGTTGCGATATGTAATATACAAACATATATATTGTTTAAAATAAAAAAGAATTATCTTTCTCCGTCATAACCGTTCTTTAGATTTCAAACAACTAAATGCAAAGCGAATTATTTTCTTATCGAAAACCAAATGTATTATCAAATATCATAAAATTAACACACCCTTTTCACGGCGTTATGAAATATCGCTTAAGCACGATTAGCGTTATCGTATATAAAAAAACGGATACCATAAATACTGCTCAGTTGACAGTTGACAAACAGTGCGCGGGAAAATATCTTTCTCATATTTCCTTTACAGTTGACCCAATTAAATAAATATGAAGAAGTGACAGGTTTATTGAGAATTACTAAATAAAAACATAAATTAATATATTTAAAGTTTTGCGTTTCCAGTGTGCTTATAGTAAAATTATTTAATAAAAGTAAATACAGCTAAAATCGGTGAGTCAATTTTTCTTCTTTTTTACTTTTACAACGTTATTTAACAAAATTCTTTATTTATTCCTTCACATAATTACATTTTTTGATGGTTTTTTATGGAGCAAGACTAATTTTATGGTAAGCGATAGGCGGGCTCGTGATTAGAATGTTTAAATAACACCAAATTGTAATTGATTATTTGATACACGTGTTGTTAAATATCATGACGACGGCAATTTCGCTAGACTTCATTAAAATATTGTATAAATAATTTTATCCACAGGGAAAAATGATTTACAATATTAACATCCTTCAATAAATATGTAAATTATATAAACATTTTGTATAAAGTAACGTTTTTTTTTTTCTAAAATAACATCATTTTGTTTGTGTTCTGGATCAAAGATCATTTCGACAAGTGTATTTTTTGGCGGGTTTAAAAAGTTTTAGTTACAACGTTATTTAATAAAAATACAAATAATATATACTTTTAACCTATATTCAACCGTCTGCGAACGTTGTGCATGCGTTCTACCTCACATTTAACACCTGTACACACGTAAATTTTACTTGAAATTCAATTAAGATACATAAGTTAATATTAATTTTTTTGTTCGACTTCCGCACGACAGTAAGAAGAAATATTAAGCGGTGCTAATTCTATTGCCTTTTTGGAATTAAATCGAAGCAGAAATCGAAATGTTTTACTGGCTCGTAAGATTTTGATCATTGTTTTTTTATTTGAAAAAGTATATATATATCTCGAAATTGATTGTACATCAATTTAAAAACTGCTTCTGTGTCGTAATGGTGTACTGCTTACCGTGTGACACGATCTAAGGTTCGATTTCTGGGCTACGAGGGTGTTTTGATAATTC
>DWQX01005790.1:0-12408 GCA_018245475.1 Pharmacophagus antenor
TTTTGACGACTATTGCAGCTCTTACGAAACTTATCGCCGCTCGGCCGCGTTCGCCGTTCAGCTTGCGTCAATCGTTCGCGTCACCATATTCAATGCAAATGCCAGGCGCATTTGAAATTGTAATCTCCCGCATGCGTAACGAGCGACGGGCCGGTCGGTTGTTTTTTTTAATGTATCATTGTCCTAGGATTGGATTCGTACAAGAATAGCCCCATGTGACGTACTGTTGAAATGGTTTTAATAATTTTTTGTTTTTTTTTTTATCATTCATTCGTTCGTACGTTCCATCGGACTGTACGTGGGCAGGTTTTTACATAGAAAAATAGTTTTGAGATGAGTGTTTTAATGGTAACTTTTTTTTTGGCGATCATACGACTTGTCTCGTTTTATTTCACGGTGAAATAAATGGTGACGTTTGGATGGTGGTAGGATTTCTTTAACCTATCGTGCTAGCTACCACTCTCCAGTAACATGAGAGCTCATGGATCACCGGATCCGTGAGCCAGTGTCAGATGAAGCTGCAATAGTCGTCAAAAAGACTAACAGCACAAACTTCACCGGACCCAGCAGCAGCAACAGTCTCCAGTAACACGTACTCCGCCAAAGCGTTTTATTCAATATTTTCCCTTGCGGTCTAGTCAGCCGCATACAGAATACAATTTGACAATCCTTCATTCGGCAATTAACGATTTAAGTTAATTTTGATACGGATTAAAGTTGTAATTATTTTAAGCTTAAAATTATTATTTTAGATAACACGATAAAACTTTTTCATAGGTAATTTCAGCGTGGGGGCTTATACGCCCCACGTGGCAGGGGACGTGTTAATCTTATATAACAGCATCGACGTATTCCCGCCGATTTGGCGCCATAAAGTAAACGTACGATCTCGCTTTTGAACAGTTTCTAAATCGCAACTAGTTCTTCATTGCTCTTGGATGTCTGAACAGTCGAGCTATCGTTGGGCGACAGGTGTGTTCTGAACGAGCACCGGTCACGATCTAGTCCAGTTTTTCCCCAACCTATTTGTCACCCATTTCCCACTTTGTTCCCGTCGACCTTATCAATTTTTATCCAAACACAGGCCTAATTATCAATTAACCATTAGGCCTGTAGATAGTTGACCCTTTGCGGACGAGAGGCGACTCTCGGTCGCCACGGTGTTTCGTGCGGCAGAACGAGTGGCGTGTGCGAGCCATTGTAAGAATATAGTCATTATGTCATCCATCGCCAAGTCCTAAAGTTGCATAGGTAGATGAACTATTGAAATGTAATGTCTTTAGGATCGTTTATAAGTTAGAGGCCATTATATAAATCACTCAACACAAAATTCGTCATCGCATAGAGTTAAAAAAAGAACAATTTCATTGTGAAGTTCACTGTAATTATCTATATGATTTAATTAAATCGTTTGCGAACGGAATGCTTCGTAGTGACCCGTACCGCGGTAACGAGCTCATGTCGCCGTTCACAGCACTCCGAGTGAAATTCTGGACATTTTATATCACGTGTGCACACACGAGCATTCACGCGAGACACGTGTACGCGTCTCTGGGCTCCCTCAGCTGTTTACGCCGTACGCATACACGAGTTATTTGGCATATATTTTAACTATTTACACAGAACGCATATAAGCGGCGGTAGCCCGTATATGGTTAATAATCAAATTCACATAGATTCTATTGATTCATAACTACCTTTATATTATAGAACAAGAAAGGTGTTATGTAATAAGGTACATATTTAAAGCAAGCCTCATTTACGAGCGTGAGTAATGAGACAGAAATTTCAAATTGAATAATTTGTAATTAACCTCTGAGTCATAGCTCCGATGGGTTGACCGTATTTATTTTAACACAACATACGCATAATTAACTTGATAAATAAACAGGAAATCCATCACGCGCGAACATCACTTTTGTTCGTTGTTCCTAATAAATAAAATAAAAATAAAATCACGTGTTATTTTAAACGCCGCATAAGAGGGTTATTAAATCAATTCTTAATTTTTTTCTTTATGTAAGACCATGTTAATCATTTATAGAGAGATCCGATTTTCATTGTCCTTTTATTAAAAAAAAAAAAAAAAAGAACAAGAAATTCATTATTTAAAAAAAATTCAACTCTGGAGATGAAATGTGGAACTTTTGAACCTTTTCATTACGATTGAAAGTTTATAGTTTTTTTTATTAGAAAGAGTATGTTTCAAAGTTGAAATGTTTAAAAAAACAATCTTAAGAATGGGTCATAAGATATGAATCAGTTCATAAATTTTATTCTAACTTTGTTCTGTTCCTATTTACCCTCGGTTGTATTTCTTTTTTTATTAACAGTACTTACTTATTTCTATATTGTTCTATTTTAAATATAAAAAGTAGCTAGTAGGTTTCTGCAGTAACAAACGCCCATAATGTCTGCAAAACATAAAGTTAACATTCTGTTGCTGCAAAGAATCTGTTAATGCATATTGTGTTCACAAACCACACCCCAAAATACTGATCAATCAATTCAATTCTATTGCAAAACAAACCACAAATAATATTTGTCTTAATCATGCCAAAAAAACTTTTTGACCATTTCCTACTCCTTTTCACATCTCTCTACCCAATTCTGTATTATGTATGTTATATTGTAGAATGCAATTAAATACAAAAAACAGTATTTATTGATTTCTTAATGACACTTAAGTCAGAGTGATATAAAGTAACATAATATACATGACTACACATAAACCAATATGCTGAAACAGAGGCTTCAGAATGCAATCCTAGAATCCTTTAAACATAAGATGCCCATAAATCAACAAGCTAAATTGAGTTATAAGTAAAAATTTACTTGTTTTTTATCTGATATGGGAACTAACACCAGCTAGATTTCTCATGATGATAACGAGACAATGAGGTTGTAAATGGTGAAGCCTGTACGCACAGAATACTGCTGCCTCTCATGCGTTTGACTGTCTAACACAGCTATGTTAGCTGTTATGGTGGTAGATTGACATCGTGGGTGGTAGCTAAATAAGTAGATTTGAAAAATTTTACCACCATCCAGACGCCACTATTCCTGTGGCCAATAAATCGAACCTGGAACCTCCGAGTAACAAGACAAGGGATAAACCTTTCCTACCTCACTATAGATTTACTATTATTCAATTTTGTATTAATACATTCAATAACATGGATTTGATGAGGTAAATATCATATTATTTTTTAAGTGATATTTCATGTATAAATATACCTTTTTCCATGTATTTATACATACTAGAGCTTAAGCTTTCACACACACACTTTTTTATTAAAATATATAATACACCTGTGATAAATATAAACTGTGTTGCTGTAGTAATTCAATTCTCATATTTATAGTTTATGTGTGCATTTAATGGTATGTCTATAACAAAACATAATATTTTTCAGAGAATTCCAAGAATGTGCCATTGTGACAATAGTTTTATAACAAATATCTCTATAGCCGAATAACTTTTTTCCTATAATTTATACAATTTAAGAAACATGAAAAAGAATAGGACCAGTAAAATAAAGTAAATTTTTTAATTTCCAATAATTATGTATAGTAAATTTCTATCTATGTAAATATGAAATTGGACAAGCCTCACCCATTACCTGATATTATACCATGGATAAGACCATTGAATAATTTAGATAATTTTAAACACTAGATGTTTCATGCAGCACTTGTTTCCAATACTGCGAAGTTTGATAGTCATTAAAGTCAGAAAATATCATTGAAGTCTTATAGTTCAAGATATTTAAAATACAAAATAGAAGAAAATTAAATATAAATTAAAGGGATATTATTTTTTTACGAAAAATATTAAGCATCTATCTAAAGTCTATATTACATGATATGTATGTTGGTAAATATGTTTTAAAATACAAGTAACAAAGACAATTATTTTAACTAGTTTGAAAAAAACATCCTCAAGTTTATGCCCCAAAGTCAAATAATATGAAAGCAATTAAAGTTAGGGCTTGAACTTTATCTAAAAATTGTAGGTAGTACAAAATAAACTCACCTAACAGTTTATCATTATTTAACAAGTTTCGGATCTTGTCCATCCACAACTGGGCGTCATTATGCGAAGGCGCCGCAAGCAGCACCCGAGGTTTACATGGCTCATCAACAGAAAATACAGCGAAGGCATGGGGTCGTGTCCGAGACTTCGCCCGTTTCACAATGCACCCTGAAGGTAGGTCTACAGTGCCCGCCGAAGCACCCGCCTCGCTGCAATACACCGCCAAGGACCCACCACTGCATGTTGCACTCGGTCGAAGTATACACCATTGTCTCTTCCATGACTAGAGAACAAAACAATTAGTGTTGTGTAAAATACCTCGAGTATCCGTTTACGAAACAAAAATTACCTTGAAAGGATTCAGGCCGAGGTTTGACTTGAAAGGGTATTTCACCTCTAGATAGCCTGACATTTTTATAATTATTGTCTAAAATGCGGGTGGCATATCGTAGTTAAGTTAAAAATTATGTATGGTAAAGAACACGATGTGCACATGTATTCAAACAAAAATTGTTTACCAGTAGGTACAGATAATGAATATTTAAAATGTTATTGATGGGTACGGGATGGGATCGACCGTTTAACTGGTTTACGGTTTTGATATTCTACTGTGTGTTTGAGTTTTACAATTATAATTATAAGTTGCTAGGTATTAAATACAATATGCTAAAAATAATAAAAATGCATTAGAAAAAAATACATTTCTATATTTATAGTAAAACCATTAATTGCTAAAGGTAAAGCTTTTCATCTATTTCTCTAATAATGTAGTTATTTTTTTAAAACAGCATTAATCGAGATATAAAATTACTTTATTATTTAGGACGACCATTTAAAAAGATATTTTGACATAGAGATAAGTAAGCCGTAAAGCAACTTTAATACCAGAAATAGATTATCCGTATCGAACCTTAAGTAGTAACTGTAGTTTTCAAGAAAGGGAAATTTTTAACTTTAATTTTTATTTTTAATTTGTGAAAAGTATTTTTTTTTAATTAATTTAATAATTTCAATACAAATTTTCACATATTACACAAAATTTCACTTAAAAAAGTTATAATGAATAACTTCTTTTATATAAAATAATGAAAAATATTAGAATTTAAACAATTATTAACTTGTAACATTGCAACGTTAACATTTATTTTTAATACTCTTTATAATTTCTTATCGGTACGAAAATTATTGATAAATATAAATAAAAAAGTGTTATATATTAAAATGGATAAATAACTGAATAAACGGAATTTTAATAAAATTTTATTATATTACCAACTAGATTAACTATATGTGAAACCGAATATTAACGTATGAACTTATATTCCTTTCAGTAGTGGTTAGAACAGATTTGTATTATTTATATTAAAGCAGATGTTAGGCGTCAACGTGTTATCTTCCTTTGCGACATATCTGATCTTTAATCGACAAAGCGACGAGAGAGCGAAGTATTCGTTTAACAAATTCCCGGTTAATATCGGTCAATTACTATTTACAAAACTGTACATTTAGCGTTATTATTATTTACTTATGTATAGTACGTTTCCATTTATAAAAATCTTTATGCAGATTTCACAACAAAGTTAATAATCTTTCTAATCACAGTTACTTCACTTTCATAGATATTACCTGCTTTACAGTAATTCGCTTGTATCAAGGAAGAAAACACAAAAAAAAACGAAGAAATGCATAAAATGTATGTATGTACATTATAACGATAGCAAAAAAATTTAAAAACAATACACTAAACGTACGCAAAATATGAACATGTGAGGCTTGTGGTATACTATACGCGTGCAATGATATGGGAAATGATAATATTCCCATGTCTTTATGGACAAACTATTGCCGTATATAAGTTTAGGGTTTTACATAAACATTCAAAACACACGCGATTCTTTTATTACAGGAAGGGTGAAAGTTAGAGCAGGCAGTAGCCGGGGCCGCTGGCGGGCTGGGCGGGGATCCCCCGACGGTTCATGCGGCAGACGTGCTCCTCGAGGCGGCGGTAGGCGTGCATCGGCGGCGTCGGCGGCGGCGATGCATTCCAGTAGCGCCCGCGCGCGTGCTTCGACTCCGGGCTCCAAAGACGCTCGGCCACCGCACTGGCGCGTGGCCACACCCTGCGCGTCACGGACTTTTTTATTAAACGGTTTTTATAAAGCGGTTGGAAGACGAAGACGTGTAGCCGAGGCTAAAAAGTATTCTTGCCTATTACTAATATCGCGCTAAGTGCTTTGCCCCACAACGTAAAGTAAGGTAACCTTGTTTCATATGAATAGTTAATATGGTGTTTTCGCTTAAGGAATGATAGAGAGATCACGACTGCCCCTTAAAATTGTGACCTGGATATGACGTTCGCGTCGTTGACCATCTCGCTCCACATGCAGGCTTCACCACCCTCGATGCCGGGCAGTAGCTGCTCGTTGCCGGTCGCCTGGCGAACCATCTGCCGCGGGTCTGCTGCGTACAGGTTGGCCCACTCGTAGCTCAGGAGATCCAGGTACCAGGCTGATGAGAACAGGACCCGGTGGCCTGACTCAAGCACCTGCAATCGATGACAAATTAAAATTTGCGTTGCGTTGCATAAATACTGCTCAAATCTCCAGCGCCGACAGTTTGAAAGATATAAAGACAGCCGTTAAAATGCTTAGAGAGTATTGAAGCTTTAAAATCTTTTAGGGTTGAAAGATAATAATTGATTGTCAATTAGGATCGTGGATGAAATAAGTTAACCTTTTGTCTATATCAGCCATGTCAAATTTGAGGAAACGAGAACGAATAGTTGGGCTCCAAAACCTAATCGTAAAAAAGACCACTTCGTAAAGTACCACCACCAGTTTAGGTCAAGTATAATTATTACGTCTTTTATCTTTAATTGTTTATTTATTGCACGAAATAAGTTTTAAAATAGTGTCCACATGTGCATTATTTACTCGCTATTTTCAAATTTGATTCGAGCCGCAGGAAAATACTCCTCAGTAGTCTGTACCGATACTACTCTATATGACTAACAAAATTTCGATTAACATCGAAATATCTTTGTGTAATCGTGATTAAAAAAAAATAAAAACCGGTAATTCAACATTTCAATACCTTTACGAGTTTTTGTGGGCTATGGATTTGTATCTATGGATAATAACGGTTTCTATTGTTGATCTATTTAGTAAATAACATTTACCGTTCGTAGTTTCGTACCTTTATCATTTCCTCGACATAAAGTGATTTCCAAACTTGCACGAGTGTACCGTTGCGTAAGGGGACGTTTTCATCGAATACTTCCTAAAAAGACAAAATTGACATGGAGAAAGATGCGTGTGAAGTCAAGTCATACGAGATGTCATCGCTCATAATTTTGCTTGCAAGATTTTGTTTTAAGCTGTACTGAACACGCGCACACATTTTTTTAAAGGGACACCAGTTTAAATGAGTTAGTTAACAATTAAATATACAGATTGATACATGATTTGTGAGATACATTTTTTTTCAATAGTGTATGCTTTTTAATATAATTTAAGTGTGCGTGGTAATACTAGTGCTGCTGCTGGATTCGGTGAAGTTTGCGCTGTTAGTCTTATTGACGACTATTACAGCTTCATCGAAACTGGCTCGCGAATCCGGTGATTCGCGAGCTATCAGGTAATACTAGTATATATGTTAACTTAAACGATGATTTTAAACCATTTCATAAAACGTTGAACAAATTTAACATTACTCGTTGGTTCTATTATTTTTTGTTTTCCGTAAAATGTCCTTGTCATACATAACATCATGTGAATTTGAATTCAGGAAAACTAATTTCGACAAAATTAATCAAAAAATTAATAATGAAATTGTCCATCGCTAGCTTAACATCTTAAGTGAATATGAATGGGTTTATTGATATGCAATTAAATAATATATCCACAACCCTGACTTACCCTCAAAATGTAAATTTCCGCCATTTAATCCGCCCCCTCTATACGAAAAAACCCGCTCACCTGCCACACGACGGGCCTGGTGTCGGCTTTGAGCAGCGGCATGGCGCGCTGCATGAATACGGCGTGCAGCTGCTCAGCGGTCACTTTATTTTCGCGCATGTACGCGCGGATCTCCGGGTTGGACCGCCTGCGTGGTAATAGACCTATCCATTGATAACACTCAAACGATTATACAAATCGAACCGTGATATTGCCCAAAGCAGTCTTTTGAATATGTTAGGAATCATGCAGAATATACCAGTGTTCAAGGTCAAAAACATTAAAAAAAAAGGTATAAGCACAATTACATAATCAGCAGCATTAAAAATAGGAGGAACTGGTCTCGTCATGATCCGCAACCAACGCGTGTTGCTCACCAGCAGTCAGTGTCCACCTCATCGCCGCCCACGTGGAAGTACTTGTCGGGGAACCTGGCCTGCGCCTCCTGGAACAGGTCCCGGATCAGCTTGTACGTCACGTTCCTGATCGGGTTCATGGGGCCCAGGCCGATCACCTCGCCGCCGCTGTAGCATTCCGTGAGGATGTTGGGGTACGCGTTGCCCCACGACCTGGTGTGACCTGAACAAATGTCATTTTATGATTACAATGTAATAAACTTAAACTTCCGGTGGCCGCACACTACGCAAGCCTGTACTAGTGTAAAGGAAAACGATAAATAATTACAGCATAGGTATTTGTTGATGCGGGTAAAATACTTTAGGTATTCAATATCTTGTTAGCAATACAGCTTTCAGAAATAACATTATTTGAATAAACTTTTTTTTTTAATGTTATCAACAAAATAGAAATTTTTCTCTTTTCTCACTTCCCAAGCAAAGACATGGACTACCAGTGGTCCAGTGGCGAAGATCTCCCTAAAAGCTAGTTAATTAAGTCTTTTTGACGGCTATCACAGCTCCATCTGAACTGGCTCACGAATCCGGCGATCCGTGAGCTCACCCACAACTACACTGGCCAGAGAAGCCGGCTTAAATTGTCTCTGTGGCGAGCTACGTGATATTAGAAGTCGGGGTGCGGGCCCAAACCGTGACTATCGTTAGCCTGTGACACGACCCGCGGGGACGAGAAGCGCCCGGATATTCGGGCAGGACATATATCGTAATCGATATTAATTGGTCTAGAATTCTTTTAGCTATTAAGTTCATAACGGCGTATGCAAGTTTAATAAATAATATATTTGCCACGTATACAGGAGCCTCACGATTTGTTTAGGCAAGAAACGTAATGTGTGTGAGTATTTTGACGTTGTAGACTTTAGATGGCTTCGGATTTTCTTGAAATAAAATGTCTTGAAATTTGTGAACTGGGTTTTTTTCCTTTTCATGACAGGGAGTACGAAGTTGAAATGTCTTTTTTTTATATTTGACAGATGTCCAAGATAGAAGCGTATATATATATATATATTTATTATTATTGGCCTGGCGTTATACAATTTGAGTCGTCAAATAGAGGGGCCTATTCACCAACACGACTTTACATAGGGAATCGTTATATTCATTGAACATTAAAGTTACAACGTTAAAAAAAAAACCTTACCGGGCACATCGAACTCCGGCACCACCCTGATGCCGCGCACCCGCGCGTACTCCACCACCCTAGAGATGTCGTCTTTCGTGTACACCAAGGACGGGTGGTACGCGCCCCGGGAGCTGCAAGCCATGTCACACTTGACAAAAAATTAACCTCTTAAAAGCGTACGCAATCGAGCAACTTCAAAATTGGTATAGTCTTCTCCGCCCAAATATTGTAGTCTTTAACAAAAAAAAAAACTTAAATTCACTCGAATACAAATAAATCCTCTACGTGCTTACAACATCAGCCCAGTTTATACTAATGACTACAAAAGTTAAACAAAAAGGTAACAAAATCCGATAATATAAATTATACACGTAAAAAAATACACGTAACAAAATCCTCATATTTGCATTTTGGTGGTAATTACTAATATAACTACGAATATGTAGTCATGTATCCACACTTAATTCTATTTTCAGGAAAATATTTCGAGGCTTGGGCCTTACCTATTTAAAAACAATCGCACAGAAAAACCACCTCCTAATAGTATCATAACTTCTATGTAAATAAATAGTTTTATAGATAGTTCATTAAGTATGAGACAGAAAGTACAATACGAAACCAAGTTTTTTTATTATGTAAGTATCTAAAAGCAGATTACCTAATGTAATTTAGACGAATCTTCTTTGAAAGTTTGTTCCTTTTTAGATTGCGTATTGCGGCCATTTTTAAATTCTTTATTGTATCGTAAACTTACACATTACCTATATTTTTTTATTACCAAATCACCGTTGGTGATGCGTCCAAATTACATCTCAAAACTCAGAAAGTGTACTAAATGCATTTCATAAATTAATATTTTACAATATATTTAAATATTATGTCAAGTCGTTAGTTTCCAAATTGCTTTTAATAAATAAAAGACCATATCATCTTTATCGAAATATAAGTTAATTCAAAACGGTCTCATAGATTTTTCCGTTTTATATAATAAGTACACATAATTGTACTTTGTTTTTAAAGTAATTCTGGCAAAACAATATTAATCCGATCAACTTAAAATTGATATTTTGCGTTCTTAAAAAAATATATATTTAAAATAAATACAAAAATTTGAAAATTCGTCATAGTAAAGTTTTAAGCAAATAAAACTTTTATATCGCACTAATTTTTAATATTTCCTGTTAAAACTGTCTATTTAAAAAAACAAAGCTGTCAGTAAAGAAATGTCATTAGTCTCGTAAGGTTAACCACATTAAGATAAAGTTAAAATAATTTATAGTTCATTGTGATATTAGTAAATTATCTGTAATTTTTCATTTTTACAATTCATCCATTATTTATAATTATTTACTTCTAGATGTATAATTATTTACTTAATGATTTTTTTGATTGATTAAATTTATATAATTATTTACTTCTAGACTACTTCGTTGGACATAAAAAGTTTTCAATTAAAATATGAAATAATTATTTATAAGCTAAATATTTCAAATGTTACAATAAAAAAATAATTAATACAGTGAACTGATAAAATCAGTCTCAATTTATTCGTTTTTATTGGCTGGAAAAAATGTCCGTAAACGTAAATACAAAAATATATGGTTCGTCTATGGAATTCCAAATATAAATACCCTAAACATTTAGAATTCTTTGTGTTTTATTGAGTGAAGTATTAGCTTATCGTTTGATAAAAAATAAATAAAAATTCAGAACAGACCAATTTTGGAATTTCTTTTAATGAACACTAAGATGTAATAATATTAAATTGTGTATCACAATAATATTAAATTGTGTAACATATTCACGCCGGCGCAGATTTTTGTGTAACTCACAGTGGGGGGGGGGAGGGGGTAACGAAAAACAAGTTCATATAAATGATATGTACACGAAAACTAATTGTGTAACATCCTTGGGTACTAGTTTAAAATGTTTACCGTTTCAAAACAAGCTTGTATGGTGCTGCTAAACCGCTCACATACCGCCTGATGAGATTAATGCGGCGTGAATGTGTGTATATAGTCACTTTTTTTTTTTTTAACTAGTTGTATCGGTAGGCCGGTGGGTTTGTTATTGAAAATCATCGCTACAGTCGGGCATAAGGCTGCACTGTATTACGAAGCTGAATAAGCCTTGTCGTCACTATATTTTTTTTAGTTATATTCACTTTTTTTTCGGTTATAGGCCATCCCTTGGATCCATTTCACCTGATGTTGGGTGAAAATGTGACCGTTGATGGTGGTGCGTGAGATCGTTCAAAATACATCTGGCTTTCACATATATGACTGTCGAAACACAGCATCGCTCTTAAGATGACAGATTCACATTGAGGGTGGTAAGCTAGACGGGTTCGAAAAACTCTACTCCCATCCAGATGCCGCAACTCTTGTGACCCGGGATTCGAACCCAGGACCGCCGCGTTACAAAGCAAGCGGGTAAACTTCTGCGCCATAGAGGTATTCAATTAAAGGATCCACAATTATAGTGAAAAATCAATTTTCTTCCATTCTTCCCATACCTCAAATCGGGGAACTTCTCGCTCTGATAGGGGAAGCTCTGGTCGTCGACGATGTGCCAGTGCAGCACGTTCATCTTGTTCATGGCCATGGCGTCCAGCGTCCTCAGCACGTTCCCCAGCGAGATGTAGTGGCGCGCGGTGTCGAGCAGCAGCCCGCGGTGGCGGTATCGCGGCTGGTCGCGCACCCGCGACGCGTTGATCCTAATCTCCTGAGGTAAAATAAATGCAATAGGAACGGGCCCGTCAACGGAACGCCGGTCCGGCTTTAAAGGGTTCTTTACTTCATTTTTGTCGCTCACGGACTGACACTTGCTTTTATCGCGCGATTTTAAGTGACGATGAGGCCGTAGATAGTGAAGCGT
>DWQX01005791.1:0-12404 GCA_018245475.1 Pharmacophagus antenor
TATATATACATATATATATATTTAATGTCATATGATATAACATAGCATTATAACGGACTATATTTTTAAGCGGTTATCGACATCTGCAAATTAAAGGGCAGCGGAAAACCTTTTTACGATGTTTTTGCGAGCTGATTATATCGCAATTATATCTATAGGTTTTGCGTTAGTTTGAAACACATTGGCAAAAACAAACGATGATTAACAAAGACCTCTACAAAAATAACTAAAAAAATGGTATAGTGAGGTTACTTATGTAACTTATTTATTCAATTTTATTTATCTATGCACACAAGAAAAACAAATTTGAATACATTTAAATATTAATAAAGTGCAGTCATTACTCTATTTCACAATGAAATTTCTTCCAGTACATAATTCGGTGTGTGTAGAATGTATGTATATATATAAAAATAAAAAAATTATATTATTGCTTTATATTTACATATTAAATAATAGCGAACAGCTTAAAGTAATAATTACTAACAAGTAATAAAAGTGAAGTAACATAAATGTTAAAAGAAAATATTTCGTAGTTTGGAAAATAGTGTTACGTAATACGTTTCTGAAAAAAATATTAAATAATACTTATTAAGTTAAATAGTAATAAAATAATAGATCAACATAATTCACGAGAAAAAAAAACTTTTGTGTTTATAATGTAGATACAAAAATAGATGTGATGTTTAAATTAAAAACGCTGCATGCTTCAGTGTTTTACAGTTCCGCAGAATATGGAAATAATTTCTTCAGTAGGTGTGAAAATAATGAAGGATGTTGGTGTTGCATTATTCATTTCATGAAGCATCATGCAACGTAATAAAACTAACAAATGTTATGCAATAAAGCAACATAGAAATAGTGAAATGAAGATGTCTCACGTGAAAATGAGTTTCTAAATATAATGACTATGTCTTACTTAATTCATATTGAATTAATTAATACATGGAATCTATAAAATTCGTCAAAAGGTTATCATGTCTTTAAAACTTTGAGACACCATATTCTTACATCTCTATGAACCATATGTGATTTCTTCCTTTGTTTTTCTGCATAAAAAAAGTATAATTTTCAAATATGGTTAAATTTTTAGATTATGAATTATTTATTGAAAAATATCAATTTATTTATAGAAAAACTACAATATATCCTTGATTAAATGAACATCAGAGAATTTCTAACATAAGAAGTATTAACATAATTGATTACTTTGTATATTATAAATTCTAAATTATTATCAAGTTATTTATATTTTACAGGAAAATAATTAACCGCTAAGAATCTTTAATAACATGTTCTCGATTGTATGAATAAAAAGTACATTTGAAATTACCAATGTTTGAATAAATTCAAATAGTATTTAAAACCCATATCGTGTTTCAAAGAAGATTAAGCGGCTATGACCAGAGAATTAATTAAAATCCCTCAATGACATCGTACCTTCAAATCCATTTTAATTGTAACGACCTTTGTTGAAGGGTACTTCGACATAATGATCTTTATTGGTCACTAATTGCTTCTACAATATATGATCGAATATAATATTTATTACCGTTCAGTAGACACTTTATACGGTTTTTTACTCAAAAAGGTAACAAACGGAACTCTATTACTAAGCCTGCCATCCGTATGTCTGTCTGTTCATGCGTCAGCAGGCTCCCCCCTCTCATGAGCCTCAATAGGTTCAAGGTAAGAAATTTTCACAGATTGAATATTTCTAATGCTGTAACAAAAATAGATAGTTAAAATATTTTAATTCTAATAAAACATGCTTAGATTGATTTTGAAGTAGTTTTATCACTATTAACCACATTGAAATGAATTTCTTTATTTTAAACATACTTTAATATGGAACCCTTCGCGAAACCAAATCGCGCTTGTCCAATTACTCTCATCTACGCTGTCAATAATATTTTAAATATATCCGATGTACAAACCTGGTTTTTTTATAAAAGGATTAGATAACTTCAATAGTTTTAATTATTATTGATGTACTTTTCTATTCTGATTTAGTTTATAATCTCGATATGAAATATGAAGAAGTATTGAACCATAAAGGTTTGGTTAATTTGAGTGTTTGGAATAACCGAGATACTTTAACCTATTCCAAGGTTAGGGACGCTTGCCGATGAAGTTTTAATGGGTTACAACATTACCTTGACGTTCACAAGGAGGCCTGCCTTCTCGAAGATTACTATCCGATATCGAGAAAAAAATATTTTGTGGGAATGATGATATTTGATAGGTCAAGTAAGTTCTAGAAAAGAATCTGTATCTTTCATTATTAACGACAAGGCTGCTAAGTTTCACCAGACTTTGCAGCTATCTATGAACTACGATGACCACTTCTTTTCATTGCCAATGAGCTATCAGTGTCGTCTAATGTTAAATAATAATGAAGCCGTAGATGGTGAAGCTAGTGGTAGCCCAGAATACTTCTGGCTCTCACATGTATGACAGCCGGAGCATAGCAGCGCTGTTAATGTAGCAAATTGATGTTGAGGGCGGTATCCAAAATATCAATACTTATTTCACCCGGTAATGGAATCAGGGACTTGTTACAAGCCAATTGGTAAGCTACTACGTTACGAAACCAGTGTGCCATTTACCGTAACATGAGCCGTTTGCTCGTTATCTTACCTTTTCTTTAAAAAAAAAAAATTGTACACGTTGATTGTTTTCATGTATATTTTTATTATTGAGATAAATCGATATGAATACAATTATTTTGTTAATAAAAAAATTAATTAATTGAATCTTTGTAACAAGTTTTATCGTTGAAACATTTTAATTATTGAGGAAGTACAATAGAACCACTCACTTCTATAGCGTCTGCTTCGTGTGTTTATAACGGGCCGAGTTTCGATTATAGTTGGTAAAGGGGCCGTCATTAACCTCGGCGGCGGTTTAAATTGGATTTGACCATCGTTAATTGTCACCTCATTGTAAGACACCGGTTCATATCGGCCCTAACGATCGTGGACTGGTCCTTAGCTATTATTCATTGATATCCCACACCCGGTGCTACACTGTAAGCGAAAAGAATAGAATAGTCTTTATTGCATAACATGAACAAAATGAAATGCTCATGAAACAAAATAAAAAGAAAGTAACTGTTACAAATAGAGCGAAGTAAGAATACGTTAAGAATGAAAAATGTGGTCTTACTGCTGAAAGCAGTCTCTTCCAGACAACCTTTTGAAGTGAATGATGAAAATGCACTTTTTAAAAAAAAACCATTTAAAATTTTCATAAAGAAAAAAACGTTATTTTCAGATTTAGATCACCTGAATAGGTCCCATAACGTCAACTTTATGCATCATATTGAGAAAATAATGTCCCATAATATTATAAAAAAATACAATAATTAGATATATTAGCTGAAATTTTGAATTCTACAACACTGACACTGTCCCATCGGGGGGTGCGATATGTTCAAAATTGTGTAAACATATCTTACATGAAAATATTTGAATAAATTTCGATATCCAATATTGCAAGATCTGTGTTTAGTTTGCCTCATACATGATTTAATAAAAAAAAAATAATTCCATGATCAAAATTGAACTGTCAAAAGATAAAGAAAATCCTTTGTAAATATTACCGAGTTGCTACACATACGCAGGAAGTTTGCACATCATATTTTTGAATTTACGCTTTACTTTTGCAGTAAAATAGTAGAAAAGCTCTCAACACATTTAACTGTGAATAAAAATTAAATGAAGTAAGCCGATGCAATAGACCGTATTACAAACTTTGGCTAAGCTTATCAGGGTATGTGTAATTAGATCTTTAATTGCCGTAATTTTTAGTTTTAATTAGTTTAAATCTTTGAACTTAGCAATGTATTTAAATAAATAGCCAGGCAGGAGACAAACCGGCATTTCAAATCATTCCGTATTATAAACACCTATAAAACCACATTTCTGGCATATTACTTATGGTATTTTTATTGTTTGTTGTTATAGAGGCAATAGAAATATACAATATGTGAAAATATAAACCTTTTACACTTTACGGTGAAACGAAAGTGAAGGGCGGAGACTTCTATAGTGACTCTTTTGAGTACGGAACCTAAAAAAAAGTCCATTCTATCTAAGTACGTCTAATCGATAAAGTCTTTCCTAATACCAATTTATATTATATTATTGAAAAATTTTATTAACGAATCACGGTTTTTAGACGATTGTAACGATGGTCCTAATACGGACTAAGACGGATCACCTACTGGAAATGGAACGTAAGGATAGGTTAAGAATATAGTAACAAGAAATATTGTAATAGAGATAAGGATTAAAATAAAGTAGAGATCAAAGAATGAAAGAACAATAAAAAGTGTGAAAGTGAAGAATGGATGAGGCATAGAAATGAAAGTGACTGAAAAACTTATTTCCATGTATAATAACGTTCTTCATGAATTCATTCTCTGTTAGGGAAACAAGAAAAAAAAAAGACGAATTACGTAAGGAAAAGTAAAATTTTCACGCAAGGACTTGGTTTTGGCAAACCTACCGTATTAAGGTATATAGAATAAATTGGCAAATGGGGCAATCTAAGAGTATTAGGTACTTAGTGATAAATTAGGAAAGGACCGCTCTCTTACGTTTATCTTCTAGAGGGTTCTATTTGTTAGCATCTAACTATGCAATATTGATTTTCTAATAAAATTATTGTATATTCCATTGCTTTAGCTTTTATAATATGCTATGAACTTTATTGCTTGCAGTAGCAAGAGAAACCTTTTTTTTTTCTATTTACTGAGAGTGTTGTTGATTGTGTTATACAAATTTAATATATTACTTTTGAATCTGTTCGTGATGCTGTGATTTAGCCGCTGGCCTTATAAAGCGGAGGTCCTGGTTTCGATTCCCGGCCCACGGGAGCAGCCAAGTGTGGAGTGATATGGTTTTTCGAACTCGCCTGGCTACATACGATCCCCAACGTTAAGCTGTCGCTATAACAGTATTGTCGTTCCAGTCAAAAATATTCTTAACTAACTGATATCCATCTACAGCCTCATTGTCACTTAACATCAGGTGAAATCGAGGACATGTGTTAGCTCATAACTGATTAGAAAAAACGACCTTCGTGCCACGCTATGGAGGCAATCAAATAAAAATAAATATAGAGTAATTTTTACATTGTAGTAAAAGAATGTAAAGGTACGATATAATTCAAATGCGGTATACTTTTGTCGAAATCAAAACATTTTAAGTTAAAAAAAAAAAACTTTTTGCAATATTATATCTCAATTCATTAATGGAATAATCACTTTGCGAAATACCATAACAAAATAAAGCCAAATTTATTTGCTAATTTCCTCTTTTTTATATTTTAAAATGTAAATAGTCATGCATGCGGCCCCACATAGTCGTGGAAGTACAAGTGTAGAAATACTTGCTGAGTTAGCTTTCTACGTGAGGGCCATGACATACGCTGAGGGAGCGTGAGACAAGTTAGGATGTAAGCTTAGACTATGAAAACAGTAAGTTAAGTTAGACTATAAGAGACAGACGTCCGCACATGCCCTTCTGCATTACCGTCACATTAGTTAAATTAGATGGTAGTGTATAATCGGTCTGTAGATACATTTTTGACGGCAATATTTTTTTTATGTTTAGTTTTTAAAAAGCTCTCCAAACCTCCCGGACACCTAACTAAATATTACGACGAAATTGCAATCTTAACGACTTTCGCCACTACGCGTGAGATGTTCAGTAGATATTTATGTTTTATTTATTTCATCTATCTGCACTGTTCCGTTTTCCGTCACGCTTTTTGTTTGGGTCACGGCTCTACATAACTGTCATATTGCGTGTGCGTTTTGTATGAGTTACTGATAACTTGAACAGTGTCTTATGAATAAATAAATAGGATATTGTGGTAGGGCTTTTTATATGAGGAATTCGTCACGCATAGCTTCATAGCCCCTGTATTTATTCGAGGTACTTTTTGCAGGAAATTTAATAAGTCGTTAGCTCTAATGCGATCACATGACAGAGCGTATATGTTAATATTTTCATTGAGAGGCAGAATTTTTAGTCTATATACGTGGGATACTCAAAAGTTTTGCGACACTAAAAAATATTTTCTTTAGGTAAATATATTTTTATTAAATCTTTTCAAAGTACCACCAGCCTCTATACAAAGTTTCATGCGTCTGAACCAGTTTTCTAAACCCTTTTTCCTGTGCGCCGCAGACACCTCGCTTACAGCCTGCTCGAACGTTAAGAGCGCATCATTCGGCGACGAAAATTGTATCCCTTGCAGCTGATTTTTTACTTTTGGGAATAAGATGAAATCACACGGTGCTAGGTCGCGGCTGTAAGAAGGGTGACCTAGGAGTTTGTCCGGTGTGCTGTCTAGGAAGTCCCTAATTTTGAAGTTTTGAATTTGGAACGTACCAATTTCTACTTATAAGTAATAATATTTTTTAAACAAATTGTAACTGACGAGTCTCACTTACATAAAAACTTTTTCTCGCAATACTTTCTGAGTAGCCTGCATGCAGTCATCTTAATTTTAGTTATGTTATATTTTTAAGTAGTACTGTAATGTCATATTGCTATAAGCACGCCGTTTTGTATTGTATCTATAAGAAATAATTTACATTTTTACATTACAAATTGATAGTGCGTGCTCTAGATTTACCTGGACGTACGTGACAATAGTGCCACCGTATTCTAGTGCTTTATAGCTTGCCTTATAACACGGAGATTCCAGGTTCAAATATGGGGTCGCACAAGTAGTTGAGTCAGGATGGCGGTAGGATTTTTTCGTACTCATCTGGCTAGCTATCACCGTCAAATACAATCTGTCACTGTAACAGTATTGCTGTGTTCCCGGTAGTACAGGTATTCTATTCAAGGATGGCGTACTACTTCTCCTATGTGATAACCGACGGGCTGAGCAACACCACGATGTCTTCATGACTAAGATTGCACGTTTTCCGTTTAAACTTCATATTTGTCTAGTTTCTATTTATTGTAGGCTCTGTATTTTCATAAAAATAATTATTCATAGAACGAAGAACGTCGCGTTATTTCTTTTGACCTATCGTTTCACGCAAAATTCGCATTTGTAATTTTTCTTATTTTAAAAGTTCACTTCAGCACGTCGACTACAAATGAAATCCGAGCACACAAAGTAAACCTGTCAGCGGGTGTCCCGCTTTGACCGATGCTATCATTCGAACAGGTTTGTTTCAATAATGAACGTTTCAATTGACGCAACGGCCCGGTTTATTTAAGTCAATGAAGTGAGAATAAAGACGAAGCTCCTGTTCATTGTTTCCCTTGAAACGCCGTTAAACAGCGGCGCGGATTTTTTCCGCATTTGTGTTTTTTTTTTCCATTACGTTCCCTACACCCGCAGTCGGGTAAATGGAAATTGAGCAACACTTCGATGCATTCTAAGAATAGCACTAAGAGAAACTCTTAATAGCTCACTAACCGTTATATAAAACTTTTTTCCTCTCAATCTGAAACGTTTATTTCTTTATTCCCATATTACATTTACAACATTATGTGAAATAAAAAAAAAACATTGGTACAACCTCTATTATTGTAGATTGGCGGCTCCTAAGCTCCGCTCCATAAATTAGGTGGATCCCACTCGTTGCCTTATCTTTATGAGGGTCTCTGCCCACTCGACGTGAAATTAAGCAATCACCTAATACTTTACCACTGTCCTTATTTAGTGCACTATCTGTTTCTACTATTTTTGTTGCATTTTTTAACTTAGAAACGTGACTGCTGGTTACACGAGCAGTTATTTATGCATGTACATTAAAAAAATTAATACATGTCGCTTGTGTTACATTTTCCATCTTCATGGTTTAGACTTTGTAATAATTATGCTTTGATAATTTTGCTAATGCTGAAATTTCTATTAATTTATTTAGATAACTTCGATAGATAACTTCTGAGGAGGAAGTAAGTTATATTTGTGGTTTCTAACCAATAAAATCTCAGATTCTATGATATGTAATCTCCTGCGAAACTCACCGGACCCTTTCTTTACATCTAAGCACGTCCCAGGGAGGACTTTACGCACTTCTTATAACTAATGTTTTACTAGAGCTAGTACAAAACTAATTTTTTATTGCCTTTGACCATATCTATCCTTTAAACTCGTAAACCCGTAGGAATTTTATTAGATTTCTACGAAAGGCGGAGCTACTTTAGTCTTATTACTAACAGGCCAATATTACGTCTATATAATTATCATCATAGATTTTTTTTTCTCTCATTTAAATCGTGTATAGATTAAGTTGTTGCATCAATCATTACTAACACTATACTACATTTTTAGTATAACACTAATTAGCCTATCTTTAGTATAACTTGTATTTTATGATGATGATTTTATTCCCTGATATGAGCTAACACTTAATCAAAATTTCACCTCATTTTAAGTGACAATGACGCCGTAGATGGTAAAGCGTGTTCGCAGAGAATAATTCTGGCTCTCACACGTATGACTGCCGGCACACAGCAAAGCTGTTATGGCAGCAAATCGACATTAAATACGTTTAGCTAGCCTGGTAAGTTCGAAAAACCATAATACTATCTCCATTACGAGCACCTGTGGCTCGGGAATCAAACCTGGGACCTCCACGATATAAGGCGAGCGGATAAACAATTGCGTCGCTGAGGCAGTCAATCCTCATCGCGTAATATTGCATAGTACTTCTCAAATCGTGACGTAACAGGCCCTTCTACGAACACACGTTGATCGCGCAAATATTTGAACTGTAGAGTCGTATTGCTACCATTCGGGGAACATTGGAGCTCTGACGTTGAGTAGATTATGTTCTTACGCCACGTGATATACCGTCGTGTAATGAAACAACTCCGTGCAACTAAGTCATAAACTAAAATATAAGCTACAACGCCAGTGCTTTTCGTTGTTATTTTGCACGGAGTTCTCTGTGACGATCCGTTTTTAATTTAACCGATGTGTACTAGAGTGAAACAAAAGAATTGCTGTTTCGTAAAAGTTTCGGAATTATTTCATTGTTTTAAGATGAATAAAGGGTACATGTTTTATAAGAGATTGTCTATGTATAATTTGTTTTAATAATTGCAATCTTTTCATAATAAATAAGTGATATTATTAACTAAGAAAAATATTATTATCTGTGAAAGAAAACTTTAAATTCGCCGATGTTTATTATACAAAGTTTATTTTAATTTGAAAACATTGTAGACATTATATGTGTTATATAGCAGGTATTTTTTTTTGTTTTTATTTAGGTATTAATTTCCTTTTCTAATTGTGTAGAAAAGTTAAAATTCTACTTAGTAACATTGCATTACTGTGAGTATATTACTATCTATCAGTAAATTTATTACTTTTACCATTATCAAACCGATGTGCAAATCATACATCTGTTTATACTCATTAGTCCTAACGTTCTAAAGATTAATAATAAGCAAAAATTATTATATTTTCTCAATAGATGGCACTATAATAATATAAAAATTCATCACAGAATTATGGATTATTTTATAGGAACAAAAGTATAGCGATGTATATGTGCTTTTTTTTTAAAGCGGAACAATATCACCTTTTGAAAACCTGTATAAATATCTCCGTTAATCTTATTTGACACCACCCCAAAGTTAAATTGAAGCAACATTAAGATTCTAAACATTTACCGGCTATTTTTGAATTCAGTGTCGGTACGATAAAGTTGTTATAAAAATTGCGTAACGGCGTCATTTACTGACTAAAATAGTCAAACACCATTAGCGAGGTTCAATTGTGCCAACAATTTACGTGTTTCAGAATACAGATAGCGAAATTTGAGGTATCGGAATCTATCATCGACTTTTATGAAACAATTGATACAATTTTTTTTTACAATTTCAAAAAAATTTTCGTCAGTTACCTATATTACGTAATATAGGTTACTGACGAAAATTATTATCGTATTTCAAAAGCGTCTTTTTTTTAAAGTGATAATTTTAATTTATTTCAAGAATCTTTTACTTTGTTAGCAGAGCTCCAATGTGATCTTTTTAATTATAATAATACTTTTTAATTATATATTCCGGAGTTAGGTGTCATATAAAAGTAACCTTTTGCAATAAAATCTGTTTTCTATTGATTGCAAACAAAAAAGTTTACAAACTTTTACTATTACAAATTACAAAATGTTTATATGTAATTACAAGTGAAGTTACAATAAAAGTTTTAACATACCTACATTATATATTATACTTTATTGACATATATTTTCATTGGCGTAATGCACAGTTGGGTGCGATAACCGACAGCGAAATATGAAAGGGTCTTTAACCAGTCTTACGTAGAGAAACTGCTGAACTCGCAATTTTAATATTAAATAGTATTAAATATGAGGATCAAGATTCAAAGATTCATACTAAATGAAATATAACCAATACTCGTAGCTTTAAAATGTATTGTAGCATATTTTAAAACTTTACCGAGTCCGTACAAAACTGTGACGCTTCACTTTGCGTCCTTTGGCTTCTTTAAATGTAGTATTGCGAATTGGATTTCTTTGAAGTAAAATTGGAAATCGAAGCGGAAGTCTGTATCTATAGGATATGTAACTATAAATTTCGCCGTACATGCTGCAAGTTTGGTTATTTTCTATAAGAAACAGACGATAGCCATTACAGAGCGTTACGGACTGTGCAGTAAATTTTATGACGTCGTTCACCTCACGCTTAAAATGAGTTAGTGAGAAGCAGAATATTTATTTACTTTCAGTTACCACTCAGGATAATTGTGGACAGATGCCGCATAAAACAATTTGGACGTTTTTAATGTTGCAAGCATCGTTCGTCTTCGCCTGACAATTCTTTTAGAATATTTTCTATTAAACGTTGTTAGTTTACAGTAAAGTTATGCGTTAATAAGCAAAACTTTTCCATTTTTGTTTAAAATACAATTTCTAGAGTAATATGTCGTATGTGTATGCATATATAATATATATTCTTATAATTTTCTCCACCACTAAGAGATGATTGATAATTATTAAAATTAGATTGATCAAAAGCACTTTCTGATTCTTCTTTAATTTGGGTGTGTATTTTTTATCTTTCTTACAGCTTGTCGCATACCAAAGTTGTTGCCTGATTAAGAATTTAATTTATTAATTTCTTATTACTTTTCATACGTCTGCAAGTCTTACGTAACAAAGAAGTTAGAATAGGGGGTGGTTTGTAATCTCTCTTTCGCTCGTCTCTTTTATTTATATTTTTCAAGATAAGTCATTTTGAATTTCATTTCAGTTCTTTAGGACATAAATTCCGACAATCATAATTCTCGTCGTCTATTGGCCGTTGTATCGGTTCAGTCATAAGGAAGCCTTTTCAGTCGCCTAAGACCCTATCAGAAAGTTTATTACTCAACCGTTCGCACTGTACTAAAAGTTACGAGCCCTTGTAACAAACGAGCATGCGACACGATATTGGAGCCTCTTCTATTGCTATTATAAAGTTTCCATATCTATAACATATTTAATACTTCTATATTTTAATCTATCTAGGACATACTTTCATCTAACACACTACTACGATTTTGATGGTACTAGGTTTTCCGTCAGAAATAAACACGAATGTAAACCGTAAGGGCGTAAAATTTTATTGTTACGCAGTAACGTTTCATTTAAAAGGAGCTCAAGATATCAAAATTACTTGCTTAATTAGATGTAATATAAAAGGTGTTAGAGAAAAAAAATCCAATGTGATATTATACTGAATTTAGCACTCTTAGTATTTGTTATATAATATTTACTAGGTTCGATATGTCTTCCTTGCTTATTATATCATAACGTACACATAAAAAGTCGACGTTTAGTAAATATAAATAAAGAAGGAGTAAACGTATGTAATAAAATCCATATTATATCTCGAAAGAATTGATAAGCATGCTATGTAAAAAATAAGAAATAGAAATGTATTTGCAAGAATACTAATTTATAATGAATGCCGACAAAACATCAGCGAAAGGGACAAATATATGCTGACTTTTATACTTTGTCGATTAAAAAAAAACTATTTAGTGAACCACGTCTTTTTTTCTTGTTTTTATAGTAAAAAAAAGTTTTAAAGTTTACATTAAACATCTTCTTCAATAATTGAAGAGGCGATATCAGTACGAATTTATTGAACGCGCCCCCTTTCTGAGTACTGCAATCAATCAAGTGATTGGCCGAGACGTTTGTAAATCTTTTAGGAAGATCGAATTCGTTTCGTCGGTACGCTTTTACGGGGACTTGTTGTGAACGTTTTTACTTCACAAATATTTGTAAAACTCTCCTGACGATTCATGTTGCTTTTAACGCCCACATTAAAGACCTACATTAGTACGTTTCGTGTACTGTTTATAGGTCGTAAACTAGCTGAATTTAGTATTGATAGACTCCA
>DWQX01005792.1:0-12399 GCA_018245475.1 Pharmacophagus antenor
ATATGCCCTTATACATTCACAAGGACATTTATGCTTATTTTGTAACTAGCGCTTGTTAAAATTTTTTGCTTTGTCTCTCCGATGTCAATTTTTTGTCGCTGTCGTTTGCAAGAAAATGAAGAAACACTATATAATTTATAACGTCCTCTAAGTGTGAGTAGTAATTCCCACATATTATACAAATTTTAAAAATATTATTTAGAAAATATACAAATTTTATTCTATGGCGCTCTGTCAAAGCTTAGTGGAGATCGTCCCATACTATCAACATGTTTTAAGTGTATGTAAATATTTGGAAAATTGTGTAAAAATTGGAAAAAATAAACAATCATAACTCTTGCCAATTTTGTAAATAACCGGCTATAAATACTTCTTGAAACTGGTTATTTAAAATACAGTTTAAGTGACACATTTAAACACGTTACCTTTTATTTCCATAAACACTTTAATTTGATAATAATTTAATAGAAACTTGTACTAGTTTACGCACTTTTGCATAAGTTGTAGTTGTCTTTTATGTATATGGTCGATGACGATTGCTAGTTTTAATAAATGGTTTTGCTTGGGTTAAAAACTTTGTTGAAGCTTTCAGATTTTATCTGTTTGAATTCGTCGATAGTGCGAAGTTTTTTTTTTTATAAAATATAATCTTACAATAAGAAATTTTCCTTTGATGTAATTTCTGGACTCAATTTCGTAAAAAAATTATATTACATTACGTTTATTTTGTAATTTCTGTCTGGAGGGACTTTTGAACTTTCTATCCAAATCATTCCATTAACAATAGCAATCCATCTCACAATCACAATATCTGGACGCAGTAGCTACAAAGTTGTCTGCATAAATTATATTTATAAATAATATATTAACAGAAATTTTCGTGAATAAAAACTGACATGAAATGTCAGAAATTTCGTTCGGTAGCTGTGTTAGCGTGTGTCGTTACCCGCAAATGTCACTTTTGACAGGTATTAAGGGCGTCACTCGCAAGCTGTCAGTCTCACGGCACAAGCACGTGACTTTAATTGGCCAGCACTGTGGCCGTTGTGGTCGTAATAACCCGTTGCTAGTTATAACCCACTCTGACGTGGCAATAGTTTAAGGGACATAAATAAGTATTTCTCGTAAGAGAATACTTGCTCCTTTAATAATGACTCATGATATATAGTAATTATATACTATTAAATATTTCATGGTCTAGGCCATTTAAAATCAATACATGTATAACATTTATTTATTATTATATTTAGAATTCATTTTTAGCGAAATTAATATTTCGCCATTTTTACTATTACTTTCTCTACGTTTCGGCGTAAGTGTCTAGGTTGAAGTGGCTTAGTAGTATCTTTGTAACGCCAAGGTATCGATTTCTGCTCTCCTCAAACTTCAATATTCTTTATCACTACAGAAATTTTAGTACTGTCGTTTATCGCTTGTCATATAATGCAAAGTTCCCGGGTTCGATTTCCGGAGCCCAGGAGAAGTGAAAACTGAATAATGATACGGTTTTTCAAACCTGTCTGGCTAGTTATCACCTTTAATGTCAATCTGCAGCCTTATAGCATTGCAAACATTTGCTGTATTCCGATAGTCATACATCTAATAGCGCTTCAACATCTAGGACCTCATTATCATTTAACATAAGGTGAAATCAAAGTCGTGTTAGTCCAATAAGCCTTAAAAAAATTGTTAGTTTTTAACTACGAAAAAAAATTAAACCCCTCTTGGGCTCTTGACAGTTCTTGTTAGAGTGCTCGTTGCGAACTGCCAGTAATGAAACAATTGACGTTTATAAGTGATCGTATAGATACTATTTACCAAATAAATTTTAAGTTTGACTTTGAGTTTTTGATATGATATCACAGAATTCGAAGCCTAGTGTAAGAGTATGACACTGCAATTCTACTTTGAAATCAATGTGTGGGTATAATGAGAGAAAAAATTGTAAGAAATTTTTTAGTGTGAATTGGATACTTTCAAGATTTAGGACGCTGTTTCGCTAAAACTTGGATTATGTATATAATTTAATTTATGGATTAGTAAAATCAATATAATTATTTTTTATTTTATTGTACTGTAGTTTCAAGCGAGGGTTAATGCTAAATTTCCAAATAAAAGAAATTCTTTTGTAAGGAGATAATAATAAATGAAACGCTTTATTCAATTTCATCACTTTATTTTAATGCTGAATTGAATATTTTTATTTCTATACAAACAATTTCAAAATTATATGTTCTTATTTACTACTTATAGATAATTAAATGAAATGTATCAGTCACGTTTTCCATCTAGACCATTTTTTTTAACACAATGATTTAGAACACCGCACAACTATTGCGGGCTAAGAACTGGATGTCCTATTACTTGAAGTTTGCCAGAAAATTATCGCTTTTACTTCAAATCACTAATGAATATGAAAATTGCTGAAAATTTTCACAAATTATCAATTTATAATACAGTGCTTTTGAAATGTTCTGTATGACACATATAGAACGTTATTTAATAATAATTACTGCACTTCACACTACAAGTTATTAGCTACAATAATGAATGAAGGTGAATTTTAGAACCTTCATACATCCCGTACGTGGTACGTTTAAATAAAACTATATGAACAAAAAAGTTATAAATTTAAAAAGCATAAAGTTATCAATAATTTTTTTTAATGTGCAATATTTAATGAGCGATTTGAAGTATAAGCGGCATACTCAAGTAATATTGCTAGGAATTGTTAACATTAAAGTTAATTATACATTTCACATACAGACAGAGCACACAGACTGCCATTATATACTAATTTATTACAAAAACACACTTAGGTACATCACTTTATATTATAATTTTAAAATTTATCCATACAAGTTAGCAATAGTAAATTCACCTTTATAGACTTGCAGTGACGTAAGAACCAGAAGTCGTGTGAAAAAATGCTTGATAAATCTTACTACCAAGTTGTATAAGGTTTCAGAATGTGGTAACACTGCGAGCCTGTAAAGGTTTGTGTAGCCCTAGGAAGTGTTCATATGGCAGTGTTATATTAACCCATTGGTTACCATTTTTCGTAATAATATAAACATGGTCGCCGACGAGCTCTAAGTACGAATAATTGATCCGTTATAAACTATCAATAAAGTACACCGAGTTAGATATTATTTGTTTTATAATCATTTTTAATGGAATGTAGGAATAAGAGTAAATTTTACACGTTAATTTTATCTAATCATCAAATATCAGTTGGACTCTATATCTCTATTAAACTCTTTGCCTTTTGCCGTAGAAGCCAATAGAAAATGAGTGTATTTAGTGTACGCACGAAATATTCTGAGATCTACAGGTGTTATAATTCAACTAAGCCATACAACAAAACTAAATTATTGTTTATTATAATTACAAAAAATAAAATAAAATTTATTTACTACGTGTTAACAAGAAAGACAAAATGAATTCGTTTAAAATCTTTTACTCGGTACATAGTAGGATATTAAATACACTTATAAAAATATTTCCTTTTAACTGTAGTTGGTAAATAAAATTGCGTAAGCATTTATTTCTTATATAAAGACATCATGTTATTTATTAAATAAAGGACATTCCTATACCTTAGGGGTTTATAAAATACTTAAAACTAATTTAGTAGAAATTAATTCGCCAAAATAATTCCCAAATTGTTTTAAATAACGTTAAAAAAAATGTGAAATAGATGCTCTAATAATCGCCATAAACCTAAAATAAATAGTCATAAGTTCAAAAGTGTATTTTTAAAAGTATAAGTAAGTAAACCTTTTGCAACGGTCCAATGCCGGCCTTTATAAATTTAACTGATTTGCTATCAGAGAAAATGGACTTTCTTGAACGATTCCTATAAAATTTCTTGAAATATCGAGCGCTGTTAGAGTTTAAAAGGATTGAACTCGTTCCTACTTGATCCAATCTAACCGTTATGGTTTCATTTCTATAACAATTTACGTCCACCTTACGGTTTTGCATTCATATAGTTACAGAGGCGGCAATCCATGTATGTGCAAATGGGTGACATACATAGTAAACGTTAATGTTAAACACATTACACAATTAAAATAAAGTTTAACAAGTTATGTATTTTTTCACGGAGTAGGTTTTAAGTTTCTACCTTTTGGGATGACAACTGATGACCTTACTTGTTATATTCAGTACTTTTTTCTAGCAGTAATTGGTCATCAATCATCTGTGTTTGGAACACCAAAGTTAAAATAAACGTACAATGACATGACATTATGTGCAGAATTCAGCTTGTAATAGTAAGTAAGAATTATCCTTACGATGTTACTGGAACGACTCCATCGATTACTTGGAGTCGATAAGTTTTCATACGGGCGTAATAAACCATCATTCAGAATTACATTATAGATCAAATGTTATTCATTACAATTCGTTGATATGCATAATTATAAGACACCTTGTATATTTTCCTAATATTAACCATACAAAAGTTACTTTAGGACTATTGAATACTAAGTTAATTGTAACGACTCCACAGCACTGTACATATTTACAATTTAGACCTAACACATTTATATATATATATAATTCTATAGTTTATTACAACATACTATGTGGATTTTTGATTAGAATTGCTTTCAAATAAAAACAGTTTATTTTTTTTTTCACGAAAGAACTGCTGTTCGCCTGACACTACAAAGGCAATATATAAAACGAAAAATGGAAAACATAACCAAATAGAAATACTACCTTCTAATTGTGAACAATATATGAGATACAGGAATGCCCGCTTTCCGCGGGATACGGAAAGTAAATAAATAGTCGCAAAACTTTACTTTATTATATTAAATTTATTTAGAAATTCCGTTTCATCATTTAGAAACTATTTAGTTACACATGGCAGAATAATGAAACTTCTTAATGTTCAATACTTAAAACTTTCCATTAACAATTTCAATCCATCACACCTCATACATCTGGACGCTATAGTTACGAAATCATTTGCATAAATAATATTTAGAAATTATTATTAATATGAAAAATTATGTAATACAATAGAAAGTACAAAAACGTTATGCTAAAAAATAATCTTACAACTAATAAATACGAAATGTTGTAATTTCAAAAAATTCTTCGGGTTTCTTTAGCCTCTACCGTGTAATATTTTTAACCAATGCAGTATTAAAAAATTACCATTTTGGAAGCACAGTAGAAGCCTGCATCACCGAAAATAAAACCTAACAAAAAAATGGAATAATGGCACTAACCCTTAAACATTTTAATTTACGACACTGTCATAAATGCTGCCAATCAACAATACTAAAATATCGATGATCGATTAAGTCGAATTATTTGTAAACATAATTCTAACCTCAATAACATAACAAAAAAAAAATAAGAATTGTTCTAGAATACAATTCGCTCGCAACACTGACTCCGCTACGTGACATCAGAATCCGCCATTTTAATTTCATTTATATTACAAAATTACTTTACATGGAACAATTACGTAGAAATTATTTTAGGCGTATCTACAATGATGCCTAAACAACAGTACAAATCAGTCATTTCTTAAAACATATTAACACTTTAATTTTTTTGTCCAAAATGTCATATTTTTTACACATCGATAATTACATACTAAATAAGCACGCACTCTTATTCTGAAGATGTCCGTTAATGTGAAATACAGTCCTTTAAAGTATGTTGCTAGAAATTATTGCTGGTTAAGAAAAGATACACCTAGTAATTAATGCGTATTTATAAAAAAAATTGTGTTAAATCTAAATGACAATTTGACAAACAAAAGCATCCGCCACTTTTTAAACGCACAGCGGAGAAAAAATAGTTTTATTTAACTACACCATTTTCATCAAGACATGTTATAATACAACGAAACGCAAAACAATATTCTTTATAGATCACGTGTTATAGTTTAACAAAAAAGAAAAATAAAAAATAAAACAAATTCCCATACAGTTACTAAGTTGAAACAAACGAAAAGATAATCACAAGTTACTCTATAATGTGTCTAAGTAGTAATTGTTAACGTAATACTACGATGTCACTTTTGTTCAATGCAGAGATAAGTGTAACTCGCATAACAGAAATTCAAAATTGCGTACATTTATCACAGGCTTTCTCCGGGAGTACGTCCGTTATATCCAGAGCGGTGGGTCCGGTGATTGACTTCCTCACAACACTGTCACAGCGTTCGAACACAGGTCGGGGTAGGAAATATAAAATAATAAAACGCACGAAGCGGTAAGGCATCTCGAAACTTGGTCACCGTCGTCTTGGTCGCCCAACCAAGCCGCTAATTTCGGGGCAATTACACCCTTATTCTAAAGTTACGTAAGTTTGAGATTTGGTTGGCTACACGAGCCAGGCGTGGCGCTAGCACCAAGACTCCTCGTGTGGCGGTCTATCGTCCTCCGAGTCCCCGTACATGTCCGCCAGCTTGCGGAACCGGGGTCCAAATGTGGACAGATAGTTGAATTTGAGATCGCCATCATCAGTACCTAGTGGAACAAAAAGAACTCAATCAACCTATTGTACAATATAACAAAAAAAAACTATCAGAAAGAAGAATAAAAAAAACTTATTAAACTGTATTGATTTAAAGCCTAGCTTTACTAAATTCTTAATCAGTAATGCGTTAATACGTCAATTGCAGATAAGCGTGCTCGCCCTTAAGTACTGTGGCTCTCATATATTATGTATTTATAATGGTCTTATGGCAGCATACCGAGATAACGAGTGGTAACTAGCCACGCGAGTTACAAACTACCTCACCAGCATTCAAACAACCCAGAATCGTGCCAGAGAACTCTGTTGTAAGACACGCGTAAAACACTACATCACGGAAGCAATCAGAAGTAATTGTAAAACCTCTATTGTAACCATACAGTTAAAGAAGTAATGGTGCGGATAACAGGAACGAGAAACAAAACTTTCGTTCATTCGACTCTCGTAACGTGATATATAAAAGATTTTACAACACAATTTGTGCTGCACAACAAACGGGCTGTACGCGAACAACTATATTTTAGTACGGCTAACAGAAAAAAAGTGTAAAACAAATGTATCGTAATATATATCATAGTTAACTACAACATCGATTTGGAAAAATAACCCAAATTTGTTTTTAAAGTTGAAACTTTTATAGTATTTGCATTTACTAAAGCAGATATACAAAGCTAGCATTTTTGTTAATCTTTATTCTTACTTAAATACAGGTACAAATACTTCAATGACTACAATGTGTACGAAAAATTGTTTTAAAAAATTATTCCTTGAATATGATTACCCGATCGTTTCATGATCAGTATCGGGGAAAGGCAGTGTCTAACAAAGGTTTATTTATATAAATTTGATAAGGTTAAGGAAGCTATACAGAATCGACTCTATTCATATATTTCAGCTAACGTATAGAAGTAATGTACAATATTTATTAATTAAAGCTACACATAACGTCTTTCAAAAGTTTATCAACTCTTTAGATTATTTATAACGAACGTTTAATACTTGTAATTCGTAAATAACTTTGACCTGTTAAAAATATATCACATATAATTCAATTCTTCTCGAAGGATAAATAGAGGATAGACTCAAAATATATCGACACAATATTTTTAATGTTCACAACAAATTCATGAAAAAATTAAAAAATAAAAATGACTCAAAATAATATTGAACTTACAGCTTGCGAGCGAAGAAAGAGAGCCGCTTGTATTGCCATCTCCCTCGTAGGCGTAATGCCGGACGTCGTCGTACGGATTGATATCCGGATCTCGGTCGAGGACGGATTTCTTATCATCGAGGAACCCGGATATGTCCGGCGCTGCTCCTACAACTATTGGGGATTTTTAAATGTTAATATGTAATACGATACGAAGACATACAATGTAGTTTGTAAAACTAATCGGTCATGGTAAGTATATTTCTTGGTAACCTTTTCTTATTTAACGACCCAATACCTTTTTTCAATAATTAGTTAGAATGTTTGCTATGTAGTATTGTGTATTAACCTAGTAATACTTTCTTCGTTTCATTTTTTATCGGCATTGAACTCACACTTGACCGCAAGTTCACATAACGTTAAGTGACAATGAGGCCGTAGATAGTGCAGCGTGCTCGCCCAGAATACTCTGGCTCTCACGTGCATGACTGCCGAAACATAGCAGCTGATTTTGGCAATTGATTGACATCGAGGGTAGCTAGCCATCCAAAATTTATTACGCAACAAAGGTCTTGTTCGTTCATAGAAATATTTATAAAACGCTACGCTAATTAGCGTTGCTACGACTGTAACAGTGACATAGTGACCAGTGTAAAAAGAAAATTCAGAAAGTACCCGGCGCCTGCATGAAGGTAGCCGACCGGTCGCTGTCTATTGGTGGACCGTCGTACATTTGCCGCAACACGTGCAGGTCGTAGCCGGCGTCCCCCTCGCCACCGCCTTCGTCTTCGTACGCGATAATGTTCTCCCTGATGTCGTCCAGCTCCTTCTCGGCCCAGGCGTCCGCCCTGCGCCGGTGGACCACCACGGCCAATAGGAGAACTGCAGCGAAAGATATATATTAATACACGTTCCGTTACACTTAATATAACTTATTTAATTTGTTGATATTCCCGTTCAGATGTAATACATTTTTAAGAAATAAATCAAAAAATTCTTCAAGACAAGAGCGTCTTTATAACCAAGTGGTACAGTAGGCGGGCGTTAAAGATCTCATCTGAATTTGTTAAAAAAATGAGATAATTTAAAATACAACTGAGAAAGAATTTCATATCCTAAACAAAACTAAATAAAAATTGTATTCAAATGGGCGCTTTCAGCTTATAACATCATTGTTTCCTGGAAGGTATATTGAAAAATTATAAACTAAGATATAAAATTTCATTTAAACTATTGTAACAATTACGTCATTTGATAATCAAACTTCATATGATTATTAAAAAAAAAAAAACTACTTACGTGCACATAAAAAATAAAATAAAATGTATGTTATAAAGTGTACTCACTGACTAATATCGCGATGCAAACCAATATGGCGACCAGAAAGTTTGTGTCAATGCCAAATGTAACCGCGGTGAACATGCTCCTCTGGCAGCTCGGGTCCGCGTTTTGATGCACCGACGGCTCGCCCAAATTGTACATCTGCATGACAAACAATAACTAGTATTAATACTTAGTAAAGCAATGGGCTAACACTAGATATCAATTGGCACGTTATGTTAAGTGACAAGGAAGCCGTAGATGATGAACCTTGGTCGCTCAAAACAATTTGGCTCTTACGTGCATAACAGATTGACATTGAAGGAGGTAGCCAAACAGGTTTGAAGACACCACACGACTTATGTGTGTCTCTCTTTCGAGAAACCAACTAGGTTTCCTGTTATTGCTTACCTAACAAACAGTAGATGGATTCTAACATTTTCGTGTTGTGTTTAGAAGGTAATTGTAGCTATAGTAGTTCTTATGTATCTTGTAAGCAAAGAACTCAGTGTTGTCGTAGACAAATTCTCTGTAACCCATTGTTATGGACAGGCATGTTGCTCACCGCGAATAGTGCTTGTTTTTTTGTTCTATATTTTACTTTACATCGTAAAAAGACCTTCAATAATATTTTCATAAAATACACTAATTCTCTTAATTATTTCTTTTAATCAAGTATTTTTACATTAACCACGATATAGCAGTGGGATCTGATTCGCTGATAACTAACGGGAATTACATTTAATGCCTCGTTAGTTATCTGTAATTGGGTCTGGTTTATTCAGTTTTATGGCGAAATTCCGTATTTCTGCGGTCGTATTCCGGTTGTTTTAATAGCAAATCGACGGTAGTCAAGATAGCTTTTTTGATAATTCCTCCACTTAATCAGTATAAAATTCATCGAAAAATAATTAATAATATTAGAAAGTCTTTAAACACCTTTTGTTCGATGTCAAGATTGTCGGTGGTATGTTATTGATATTATCTAACTTTGAACGTTAACTTGTTTATTAAAACTGTTCATATCCTCACACTTAATCTTTAGGAAGACTATAATCTGCCTAAAAGTCGAAAGACGTCTATTGCAGGGCGTAAGCTGGGTCTAAGAATCTACATCTATTAGTTTAGCGCTACCCAAATCTGTATTTTGTATATTTTGTATCTTCCAATCACGTAGATGTTCGATTATCAAAATCTATATAAAATATTCTTTTAATTATTTTTATACATTATTATTTAGCAAGATTAGCCTTACAACCTTTTATAATAATCTGCGATTGACAACCACTTACTTACTTAACACTTATACAACGCCTTTCAGCGAAGTCAATACTATGTTTCCCCGTCCAACAAATTAATCTTTCAAATGCAAAATACTTTCATTTTCTTACCGTTAAACAGAAAAATAAAATATCGTCCGCATTTTACAAATTTATTAAAATTTAGACCTTATAAAATTCATTTTACTCGATGCAAACTAAATTACGTGTTCACAATTAGCAAGCCGACGTGCATCGACAGGGCAACCATTCGGTCGATGCATTAATATACTAATTATTGTCCCGTGCCTAATTCTATTACATTGTTGTATGGCCACCGTTTTACACTCAATAAATGTTTTCTACATGATTAGTTACAAATTTTAAAAGTACATTACTATATTAAAAATTTATCTATTTACTTTAATATCTCACATCACTTCAAACATTCACGTGCTGGGTGTAGCAAGAGATAATTGTATGATATTGTATGGAAACGCCCTAGTAGTTCTTTGTGAAGAAAACTGGACACTCAATTCATCGTTATTATAGATTTGCTTTTGTTTATACAATGCGGATTATAGGCATGTTTTATCCATTAAATATTATAAGGCACATTATCTGCCAATACATATTATTTTTTGCGCTTTACTATTTTTCAATTTCAACAAATTTTATTATTAATATAATATATATTTAAACGAAAAAGTAATTTAAAAAAAATTGTATTTAAAAAATCAGTCATAATGATATGTTTCCAGCTTGATTAAAATAAGTTCTGTAATAACGTTTTACTTACGACAATAGCCGCTGAATTTAATGAAACTAAAGGAGTTGATCAGTAAATAGTTATCTATTATCAACGCCTCAAAATCGTATAGGAATTTACTTACGAAATCGTTGTACGTGAAATTACTGATGCAGCCGACGAAATGTTGATTGGTAGGGACGTGCTGCCAGCCGAAAGTGTGTGCGAGGTGTTGCAAGTCGATACTAGCACCACCTAGTTGTAGTGGCCCGTTGACTATACACAGAGATAAAAGAAAAATTAACAGCTGCAAAATAGACAATTTTCAAC
The DNA here is from genome assembly GCA_018245475.1 of Pharmacophagus antenor. Lineage (NCBI taxonomy): Eukaryota > Metazoa > Arthropoda > Insecta > Lepidoptera > Papilionidae > Pharmacophagus > Pharmacophagus antenor. Next base: position 11,318 of record DWQX01005792.1, read on the forward strand.
CCGACCAAAATTTCTTACAAAATTAAAACTATTTGTAAAAAAATTAAATGTGACATTTAAAAAAAAAGTGAAATAGATTATAAATAAAAAGCTTTATGTCAATTATTGCTTATTTAGTCTTCCGCTAAATGTCCTTGCGAAGCTTATACGTTGTGTTTCCATCAATACCCAGTTGCGTTCTACAGCGACATCGAACCTGGGAATTATAATAGTTTTCATAAATAAATGAGAATTAATAACGCTAAATTTACCATTGAGTATTTCCCTGGGCCCGGTTGGGGCAGCGAGGCTCATGCACGTGGATAGCTTGCATCTGTCCACGAACATTTCTATGGAGCTCCTCATGAGGACTATCTCTATAAGGTGAGGTTTCCCGTCCGCAACGTGCACCACGCTGTTGTTTAACCGAGTGGTTCCTGACCCGTAGTTCACCAGGAGAACTAGGAATCCCTCCACTAGCTCCAGAGACATGAAATCTGCAGACAACAACTTATGTTGCAAATTACTTTCGAATTCATAGTCAAATTTGAAATATTTTTCTGCTATTCATATGTGTACAAATCTGAACAGGAACTACATTTAATGATCAGTTTTTGATCTCTAATACTAACAAAGTGTTTTACTTTGAAAATGATTTGATACAAATTATTAGTTAGTTTGCATAAAACCATACTGCCAATCAATTTTGCACTATAATACGCAATTTAACAACTCACGTATTTGGATACAATAGTTAAATTGTAAAAATATATTTAATAATTTTCTGTTTGCGTAATTCTTAATAATGTTTGATAATTATATCGTTATATAAATACATTCAGAGCAGTAGGAAATCCATTAATATTTTGCCCTAAATAGACGGAAGACTTCCGTTTCACAAATGAAAAGTGTGTTTCCACTTACTAAGGAAAAAATTACGTATTGTGTAATTATGCTGACCAAAACTTTAGAGCTCCTATTGGAAGTCCTCAAAATTATGTTATAACAGATAACAATTCTAACACAATTGTGATACAATGTAAACTACAAACTGCAAAACGTAACTAACAACTGAACCGCATTGAATTGAGGGACGCCTGCAG
>DWQX01005793.1:0-12396 GCA_018245475.1 Pharmacophagus antenor
CGTATGTACGATTGACGTAATACAGTAATGGAGTTGTTTAAAAAGGTGTTTTGAGAAAATCGTACCTTCATCCAAATTCCATTTACTCATATGGTATACAAACCGAACTTGGACGCTTTGTTAGCAAGCGAGAAACCACTCTGCTGCGGAGGAAATTAGGTGTCTTGCTATTAAAATCTGAGTTAACACTATATCGATCGGTAGCCGATTTTTAGGTTTTTCGTCGTCGCCGCTCGCCCACATTTAGCCCGTTATTCTGTCTTGTAGTTGACGCCTATTGAAAGACAAACTTTCAGACAATTATTCAGTTCTTTAACTCTACACATTCATTTTTAACTGAAAAACAAAAAAAAACTGTGCGGTAAAGAATTTATGGAGAAAAACACAACAAGATGAGAGAATTTCTTTTTTGTCACCGGTCGATAATAAGTTAAGAGTAAAAATACTTATGACGTATGATAAATCATTGTATTTTACCGTTCGCCGGGGCTAGATACAATTTAAAGTAGATACTAGTAAATGGCTGACGGTTGCGTTTGCATGGTTTTATCGTTATGTGTGAGTTCCAAGGGCTCTCTTCGGCAGTACTTTTTTCTCTTTAAACATGTAACCAGGCATAACATTTGCAAGTGCGTCATTATTTTATATCCTGTATGACGTTTCTTGTGCAAGCTTCTGCGGAGAACTGATTGATCCCGACATCGAAGACGCGTGGAGACAATAGGAACGTTGTATTTATCTTCACAAATCTTGTTTTATCTGTCTGCTGGTTTACTCGCTTGCCTTGTAACGCGGAGGTCCCAGGTTCGTTTCCCAGGCCACAGGAGTCTGGACGGTGGGTGGGTTTTTCAAACCCGCCTGGTTAGCTACCACCCTCAGTGTCAATCTGCTGTCATAACAGCACTGCTTTGTTCCGGCGGTAATACGGAGCCACATGTATTCTGTGCGGAACACCAACATCTACGGCTTTATTATCATTTAACATCAGGTTAAATCGAGGCCAACTGTTAGCCTATAACCGAGAAAAAAAGAAACTGAACTCGCTACGGTACATCGTTACGTGTTTACCCGGCATTAGTAACACGAAAAACATAATTTTTGATCATGTTGCCACAAAAAGAGCTAAATAGTACCATGTTTTTTTTTTTTAATTTAATGCAATCTTTTGTTCAATTCAAACATTTCCTTCCCGTCAAAACGATGGAAAAGAAATTGTCAAAGAGTTTATACCGAGCATTATGAAATTACGAAGTCACTTGAGACGTATTTAGAAGACTTGAATGCGGCATTACTGCGTACAAGGGGCTCAAAAATGAGCTCTAATAAATGCGGTTTCATTCTGTTTGCCTATTTCTAACCATTTTATTTGTGTTCAAGGGTGTAGGGACTTAAAATGCCGTGTTTTTTTTTTCACTTCCGTTTTACTGTGGCGACGCGATAAGCATAATTGAAGTTATTAAATTTTTTTATGTGATGTTGCTACTATTATTAGCATTCTCTACAACAAATGCGGAACAAGTGAATTACTTTTAACAATTGTTGACAACAGGCATTTATTATATACGTAACCCTTACAAATTTGATTACTCGCTAATGACATTATCATGATCGTTAAAGGCGTACCTTCCTGCTTTTATCTTGGATTTAGTGATGCTTAATGGTTGCTAATGACCTCACTATAAACGTTTTAGTATTATTAAATGAATTGTAACAGTATATAGGTAGTGAGTCAACAAATTCAAAAATAAATAAAAAAATGTGGGATATATTTCCGACATACTGTACCACAAGACAGGCAACCAAGCACCACTTGTAGTATGGGCTATCAAAGACGGAATTACATACAAATATCTATAAATATATAATTATATATACTACTCAAAACAAAATAAGGACCACTAATTTATTTACATTTAAGTGTACTTTTGTAAACTTAAAGTTACTGATAAGTACCATTATATTGATATTACGATATTGAAAAGTAATTCTTATGTTTTTCTTCGATTATCTTCTTAACTTGTTTCGGTTATTTTGTGAAAAAAAGTTTTGCTTCTTCAATTTTAATTAATTCATTTATCAGCACGCGTTAATAATGCCTTCAGTACGAAGTCACATGGATCCTATTACAGCAACCAGAGCCATAACTATGATTAAAAAGGACATTCTCAGCATTATGTGGGTTCGCAGTTTGGTTTTTCTCGAAGAGCTGTCCAAATTGTATGGAATCACTTCCAGGAGACCGGCAGTGATGCCAGAAGATCCGGTATAGGTAGAGTTCGTGTAACAACGGAGCACGAGGATCAGTACGTCCAACTAAGAGCTCGTCGTGATCGTACAGTAACGGTCCGTAAGTTACAACACCACTTACGGCTGACGGGTACTCGTGTCAGTGATCAAACTATACGTAATCGATTGCAAGAAGACCAGCAAATCTCATGACGTCGAGTTGTCCGAATTCCTCTGACCAGGGTTCAACGTGCAAACCGTTTAAGATTCTCCCGTAAGCATTTGAACTGGGGGAATAATCAGTAGAGCAAGGTGTTTTTACAGACAGTTTTTACAGAGTGTTTTTACAGAGTGTTTTTAATGATGATCGGAGTGTTAGGGTGTAGAGACGACGCGGCGAGGCGGTTTTCGGAGTCCTGCATCCACGAAGTTGACTGTTACGGTGGTCCCAACATAATGGTTTGGGGTGGGATTAGGTTACATGGCAAAACGAAACTCACCACTTTAAATGCGGGTACCGTAACTGCAGAACGGTACATCAAGGACGTCATCTGGCTTTAAGTGATCCCATTTGCACAGCGAGTGGGGCCTGGATTCATCCTGATGCAAGACAATGCTTGTGCACACACAGCTCGATCGACCCAAACTGTCCTAGAAAGGTCTCATATTGAGGTATTACCATGGCCAGCTAACAATCCGGATTAAAATCCAATAGAGTAATTGTGCGACGTTATAGGATATTATAACCAATAACATTATTTTTTTGTTACATAAATTAAACAATATTATGCCTTTATTGTTTTCATAATACAGCAAGAAATCTTAGTGGCCCTTATTTTGTTTTGAGTAGTATATAATAATAATCAGCCACAGAACAAATATAAATATTCATCACATGAATATTTGTCCTAAGCTGGAATCGATCCCACGGCTCCTGGTGTGAGAGGCAGGGTTATTATGATTACACCAACGGATCATTAAATTTTTTAACATTTCTATGTAATCATTTTTTGATTAGGCGAATTTTTGTTAAAAATATCTTTCTTATGATGCCATAGCCTAATTTATAGTTATCTCTCGGTTTACCGCGTGCCTGATTCGTTTCCGGGGCCATATTAACATTGGATTTGCGACGGTGGTAGGTCCTTTCCAACCGACTGTGTTAGCTACTACTCTCATTGTCAACCTGCTACCATAAACAGCCGTGTCGCTGTGTTCCGGCTGTTATACGTACACACAAGAGCCGGAATTTAGACGAGCACGCTTTAATTTTTACGACCTCATTGTCACTTAATATAGTGTAAAGTTGATGTCGAGTCTTAGCCCATTGCCGATAAAAAAAAAACAAGAAAGTGCTTAAGTATACAAACGAATGAAATATTTATTTATTTCTAGCTTCCTTCGCAATAATTAGCTTTCAATTACCCATTAAGATAATCAAATGACTAATCAAAAGCAAATATTGATATTGCTCATTGAAATGAACAGGTATAACTGTTATAAATTTATATGATGACGCCGGCGCTTAAAATTTAACACCATTGCCTTTGTTCTTCGACTAAGAAGATTATATCTCGCAATAGTACGCCACAAGACTAGTTAAAAGAAGCAATACTACAGTTTTTGAAGTCGTTTCATATTCGCATCGTTGATGTGGGGTTGCGGCCTAGATTTTGAACAGCGGGGAAGACTTAAAGAAAGTCGCAAACAACGGGTCAAGATGCTGTTGGTGCTATAATTTTCAAGGCTTTAGTAATTTCGCCCCGCGCTTCAGGAGTGTAGTAGCTTTGAGAATACATTTTAAATATGCTATTTTTAGCACTTGATAAAAAAAATGGTGTGAATTTCTACGTTTGCACGAATCGCCTCTTCAGCGTAACTAATAATGATTTAGTTTTTTTTTGTATATAAAGTCTATATGGAGTGATTTAATTTTGTCAATAATTGCGAAAATGTTGAGTTAGTACATGAGTATCATGTGTTTTACATTATCTGGTGGGACTGATTTTTAATAATGAATTTATATGGCCCCCGTATGCTAGCTACCAACCTCAATGTTAATTTGCTATCATAACAGCGTTGCTATGTTTCGGCAGTAATATATGTAACGGCCAGAAGTTTTCTGGGCGGACACGGTTAACCATCTACGGTGTAATTGTCACAACATTAGGTGAAATTGAGATCACGTGTGACCAAAAAAATTAGCGTTATATAGTGGATCTGTGCTAATAAATGTGAGACGTATCGTAATAAAACTCGTATTCATGTCCCTATAAGACCGCGGTGTCGAATGTTGCAAGCTCGACGAGGGGTAGAACAGTTTTACCACTTGTTGTGGCTGTCTAAAAGCTATAATGGTCACTACCATCATATGAGCAGTACCAATCAAATCAGTGTAGGTTATCAGAGACCAGTAGAGATATGTAGATATTTTTAAATACATACTCAAATATATTAATAAGACACAGAAAACTGTATATAACATGAACGTTAGTCCCGAGTGGAATTGAACCGCGACATCTAATGTAAGAGACCGGATTAATATCATTACACCAACGGGTCAATAAAATGAAAGCAATTAGTGTTTAGATAAACCTACTTTATAATTGTAAGAGTAGGGGGCGTCATGAATTAACAGTAATAAAAGATTGATAATTAAGTGATTGCCTATTAAATAAAGTAATTTTGATTTTAACTCAAATTTTAGACAAGTGCTGAAAACTATCTTCATATTTAGTTACGGAGACAAGTTCGCGAGCATGAGTAAGAAAGTTCTCATAAAGGCATTCGTACAAACTTTCAACATATGTACACTCTTGCTGCAATTTTTGTTTTATTAAAAACATCTATTTATTTACCACCAACGCGAAAACGGTTTTTACACTAGATTTACGGGACGCGTCATTTTGACGCAAAACCATTAATTAAAAACTTTACAATATTTATGTGTTTAAAATTTCATTTTTTATTATAAAAAGCTTTTTTATCAAAAAAAGGAAATATATAGAATAATGAGTGTATCAAATTATTCGAACTTGGAAAAGAAAACTAATATAAAAAACTATTTTTCTGGCTTCGCGAACTTTACTACCGCAAACCCCATTACAACTTAACATCAGTTGAGATTGTGGACGAGCACTAACTTATTTGGTTTTAAACAAAAGTCCAAATGTAAAACAAAATATATATCAAATTTATAAATAAATATATTTCATTAAAATTAAAAGTGTAATGCAATTTTCACGCATCCAGTATGAAATATGCCTGAAAGTAGTCTTTGCTTTAAGTAGCTTAAAAGGGTAGAGAGAGCTTCCTGAAGCCCGAGGAGATAAATGGGATTAAGCGAAATGGCATTGTGTAAAAGGAAATTTTAATTGCATTAGCTGCTTCTAGCATCACGTATTTTAGAAGTAACAAAAATTATATGAAAACCCTGCTCCCAATCAGCTGAATGATATCTAATTGATATATTAATAATTGTGTTAAAATAACGTAATAATTGTCAAATTACATCATAATTTTTTTTTGAGTAGTAAGACAACCGTTTAATATTATATAACTATTTTAAATTTCACTAACATCAGACATATATTTTTTTTAAATAAACGTTAATGGTAAAGAGCTGTTCTTTCATTTTATATCACAATAATTTCCAATTCACACATATTCTTAAAATATGTATTCTACCTATATATATGTTTAATATTTCATTTAGCATCTCTTAACTCTATTAGTAGTGTTTAATTTAAACTAAAAATCATCGGTTACAGGCTAATACTTGAGCTTAATTTCAGTTGATGTTAAGCGACAATGAGGTCTTAGATGGTGAAGTGTTTCCCGCCCAGCATATGTATGGCTCTCATATATTTGACCGCCGGAACACAGCAATGGTGTTACAGAGGCAAGTTGACGTTGAGGGTGGTAGCTAGCAAACTCCACAACTCCTCCATTTGCCTCGGAAATCGAAACCGGGACCTCCGTGTTAAAAGGCAAGTGGTTCACCATTGCGACATGAAGGTGTTTATATTTAATTAAAACATCTTTAATTTTATTAGTACCTCTGATGATATTTATGTACGTATTTATTTCTCTTATCAATTTTTAAGTCAGAAATAAAGCCTAAAAATCGATCAAAAAATTTCGTTTGGTACAACAATTGTATACATTTACAAATTCATGCATTCTGGGAGACGTCCCTATGGGATCACCTTAATTGAACAAGGGTAAGCCTAAGGGGTATATACTGAGAGGGCAACACTATATGATTTAGTTATTAGATACTTGAATAATTTAAGCTGACCTACAATATAAATTAAAGCGCTTCAGGACTAAAGGTTTCTCTAGAGAAATCTTTAAGCGCTTTCGTTTGATTTAATCGCTTTGTTCTCCACGTATAGGTATATTTTCTAAGTTACGAGTGTAGGCGAGAAAACCGTAGCATAGTCGTTTTAATTTACATGCCAGCATATTGATTGTTGATATTATTTAATAACAAGTAACTCCTATTTACTTGTAACTTATTATCTGGCTGCACACTGAATCTAAGTTCTAAATGGATGCAGTTTCAATGTTTTTACTTTATTTTATTTATTAAGCTTACGCTTTTTTAATTGTATAGGTAACAAGATATAATTTTCAAAACGCTTGTTCATGATGATGATGATGTTATAGATAAAATAGATACGGCGAATTATACTATTCGTGTAAGAATAAAAAATATAAATTTAAATAAAAATATTAATATTAATTAAATTATTTAAAACATGGATGGTTTTTAAAACCCGTCTGGCTAACCACCTTCGATGTTATTCTGCCGCCATAACAGCGTTACTGTGTTCCGGCAGTCAACAAGGGAGAGCCAGATGCATTCTTGGCGAACACGCTTCACCACCTACAGCTTAATTGTCACTTAACATCAGGTGATATCGAAACCAAATATTAGCCCGTGAAAACATAGCGATGAAAAGAAAGTTATTTATTTATTTAGTTTTTGGATACAAAGTGTAGAAATTTCCTGAAATAATATAAAAAGTTACTACTGCGTACACCAATAAGTATAAACAATCGGGTATTTATATATGTGAGTGTGTGTGTTCGTTATGATATTTACAGTTAAACATTATTATTATTAACGTTGCAATTGATGATTCTAAAGTTGTACATCAATATTTAAAATTAAATGAATGCATGCGGTACACAACTGAACCACATTGGCAGTCAAAACGTGCATTGTTATATAAGAAAACGATTAATTTAGCTCATCATCCAATCGGAATTCGTATTCTCCTCACGCACAGCACTAATCACCACATCCCTTGCACTAATGACATCCCCGGGGTCGTTACATGAGTAGTTTTTGTTAAGACTTTGCTCATTTCGTACCTTTATTTGAGCAACAATTGCGCGCATATTTCTGTTTCACATGACCGTTCGTTACAAAGGCAATTTTCCCGTTATTGTAAAATTACAAATAATTAAAAATAAAAATTACAAATAAATAAAGTTTTTTCTTTATTATTCGAGTCCATTGAAAGTGTAAATTTGATACAGTTAAATAGAAATGATAGAGAGTTTAATGCATCTTAGTGATGTATTATCATAAAATTAAAGATATATATATTCAGTTAAAAAGCCTCTGACTCTTTTTTATAATAAGAAATAGATAAAATGTATTTATTCATATACGTATTTCGTCCGTCTAAATATTAGAATGTATTTCGATACAAGTTTGCGTACAGCAAAAAAAAATAGTTTATTTTATAATAAAAATCCTTTATCATTTTAATTATTCAATTTTTACTGGAATTGTATTAAAATAATTCTCTTGTGTAATGGATATAAGCAGTTTTTACTTGCTAAGTAAAAGTCATGCAGAAGGAGTAATGCATTCTTATAATTAGGCCTTAAATTAATCACTAAATTATATTAATTATTTAAATTACATTAATTTAATTGACATATTTAATATACTCTTTAATTATCTTTCAATCATTAAAAACAGTCAGTAACTTTATCTTAAAAAATGAAGTGAATCGTACATTGGTGGTGTTGTTTTTTTTTTTAATTATAATTAAGATTAAAAATAAAAAAATGTAAATTATTATGCCACAGATAATTAAGTTTAATAATACTAGACCAAATTATAGAATTTTATAACGGAAGTAAACAGAGTTTTGATTGACTAAATGAAATCATACGGTATACATAATAAAAGCATCTCGACATGATTTGACACTGAACTTGTAACCTGTAGCTCCAAGATTCGATTCGAGGACCAAATGGTTAGTGAAGTCTGGATGATTGTAAATATTTTTGGATTTCTTCTTGCTTATTACCATGTTCAATGTCAATCAGCCGTTGTTCCGGCAGTCATACATGTGAGAACCAAAGTGATCTGGGCGGGCACGTTTTACCATTTACAGCCTCATTATTACTTAACATCGTCTGGAAATTGAGTCAAGGGTGAGCTAATTTCTAGTAAAAAAAAACATTTAAAAGAAATGTATCAGACTTTTGCTTTCATATACCAATTAACTGAATATTTCGTTTGTACTCTGATCTTAACTCGTACAAACTTTCATTCGTTACAGATCAGAGTGCCCGCCTTTTATTTGAAGGGTTCTCAGCTCGACTCATCGCGAAGACGAAACTGAAATGTAATTAAACGCTTGTCCGAGGTACGCCCAGTCTGAAACCTTGCAAATTGAATTTCGCCTGCTTGTATACGTAACATCATATTATACAGTTACAGTTAATTAATTCTGTAACAACGGGGAATCTTCATGTTTAATTATTTTATATAGTGAGATTTATTAGAGATGGTTGTTTCACTTATAACATGCAGCGGTGGTCACCGGCGCTCTCCATAGGAGATCCAGGGGCCCAAAACTTCATTATAGAATTACCAAGGAGGCAATGTTAGTGGGTGAAAATCCCTCGTATATTCTTTACCCCAAAAATATGGTATCTCACCAAAATTCCCCTTCGAATAGAAAAATATGAAAAACAAATTAATAAAAGAATACGTTAATCTGTAATTAAACAAATAAAGAATACTTTTATTTTTACGTAAACTAACTTAAAATACAACTAGAGAGTATCTCTAATTCAACTTACTTCATGGAAAGAAAATGAATAAAACAATACTGAAGTTTATTTCGTTCTTTCGGCAAGTTTTAACAGTTACTTATGTTAAATCCACCTACAGCTATCCCTTGTTTCTATTTCGTTCAAGTTTTCACGACTCTCGAAAACTTACATGGATCCTCAGTATCTGGGAGTATGGCTATCTTTGGGATCACGAAATTCTGTTTGTGATGCCGACTAAAAGAAAGTTCTATTCTAGAGTCGTGATACCACAATTTTTAACACTGTTAGCAATCTTTCCCGAGCTTTTGTAAATTATACTTTCCTACTTTTTTTAACTGTTTCACCTTTGGTTTTATTATGCCCGCTGGTCTTGTAACTAGGAAGTCCCAGATTCGATTCCCGGGTCACAGGAGTAGTGGAGTCTAGCTGATGGTAGGGTTTTTAGAAACCGCCTGGGTAGCTACCACCCTCAATGTCATAACAGAATTGTTGTGTTCCGGCAATCATGTATGTGAGAGCTAGTAGTATTCTAGGCGAACGTGCTTCACCATCTAAGACCTCATTGTCAAGTGTTAGCTCATAAACGATAAAAAAAAGAGTGAATGACAGTCACATCTTGTATGCCAAGGGGTAACAATTTAAACCTCTAGTTACATTTGTATGTTCATATTATATTACCTTAATCAGAAATTATGTAAAGTAGATTTGTTCACTGCAATATTTTTATTCCTAAAATGTTATCAAGTCCGTTTAGAAAGACTCTTTTATGGTGCAAATAAGTATAAATGAATCGAAGTTAGCTCTTAGCTAAATTGGTAAGTGCCGTGAAACCAGTTGCTCTACACATTGAAGACGCGTAGATTAAATTTCCAATGTGCATAAGCTTTCAGTGAAAGAAAATATCGTGAGGAAATCGACATGCATCACGAACACACATAGTTAGCAAGGATGTTATAGGATGGCAAATTTTTTAACATATTAAATTTATAACCTTAATTATTCAATAACAATGGTATACTTTATAATATAACGTGTAATAAAATCTGTTTTATTTTCAACAACTTTACAGCGGTTATTGTTTATATATATTGCTCTTAATTTTGTACATGTATCACATGATATATCTGTTAGTCTACATTTAGTGATAAAATATAACTTCTTAAAGTTATAACAAAAGTTGCTTGTTTACATTTAAATATAATGTCAGCAAAGAACTAAATAAATCAATGAATATTAAACACACACACACACACACATATATATATATAAGAGAATTAAACAAATAAACGAATAAAGTTTTAAAAATTACATCGCTTGATATCCTTGAACCGCTCTCTTGCTGCGCGCCTTCTATTTCCGTTCGGCGTATCCGATGCGGGATATTCCACGAAGCGGACGACACGCCCGGAACATCTGCGTACATTAATATTCGCTTGACGAGTTGCGATCGCAACGGACTCGCTTGTTAATCATAACTTAATTTCGTTATTGAACGTAACTTCACTCACCACTTCGCATTAAATTCGCCCTCTGCTTTTTCTCCGATTTTATACAACCTCATAGTATGTGGTACGTTTTGCGATAACAATAGTATAATAGATTTATTGAGCAAATTGGATTTAAAGATATCGTAGTGCTGCATACATTGGATCTTGGCCCCATTTACTATATAAGTTAAGATATATACTTACATAATAATTTAGCTCGAGAATCTAGGAACGGACGGAATGGGAACCTTGACTTAGATGAAGCTGTAAAAGCCGTCAAAAACGTCAACAGCGAATAACATCTTTTGAACCTTGTAGTTCACAGCCTTTGTGGTCACGCCAAACAGATATGCACGTCATCATCCCTGTAAATTATAACGTTTTTGAAACCGGAACACAATGAAATTTGTACATAGTTATACAAATATAGTATCCACACAGTCGATCTCCGGCAGCAGAGAATATCACCACTACAACAAATACGTGAAAGTTTTTCGATAAAGAATATAATCAATCGACTAAGACTATATCATTTATAATGCAGCATATGTGAATTAATCTAGAAGTGGTTGGATTTAGCATCATAAAATGTAATAATAATAATAATTAATACCAGCCTAGCAGCCGAGGAAAAAAAAGATATACAACATAAAAATAATAATAACCCACTTTATTGTACACTACAAAAAACAAAGTTACGACACAATTAAAAATAAATGTTTATATAAATGTACAATGGGCGGTCTTATCGCTATGAAAGCAATCTCTTCCAGACAACCCACTAAAAAAAAAAAACAGAAATAGTGGTGCACTTCGTTATTGCAAAACATAAAATAGAAAGTATCTGATGATAATAGCGAGTGAAGTGAAAAAATAAAAGAATAAGTACATAATGTTTTATTTTTTACATTTTAAAATTTAGAATTTTACGCTTAAGTTGAATAATTTATAAGAATTGAAATAGAGCTACTGGCAATGAATAAAGATACATAACCTACTTGTTTTCCGAAAAAAAATAAATGTTTAAAATTAATTTACTACTAACGTGTATCATCGATTAACAAGTTTATGCACGCCGTCTCTTCTCTTCTTATATTTTGTTGCATCCCCGTCCCCGGTTATACCTTTTGAAATAAGATCTCTGCAATGGACGTCATGTTTCAAAGCAGCCGAGAAATATCATATTAGTCATTTTAACTCAAATAATAACGGATGTTGCTTATTTCTTTTCTTCTTTATTATAGTATTCTTTATCAGCAATAGGCTAACACTTGGTCCCAATTGTATATGATTCATTTTAAGTGACAATGAGGCCATAGATGGTAATATATCTATAGATAACGTAAATGAATATTTCTCAACCTTTTTATCATTATGTTCTTTAAAATTTCAATATTTATGTAACAAAAAAAAAATAGTGGCGATTGAAAAAAGAAATGCTCATCTCTGACATATTTTGTAAAACATGAGTTTGAGTTACCGTGAATGTCTTACGCAGAAAATTATGCAAGAGCCACCAGTGGTAGCGGTACACGTTGGTGTAAGGTTTTTTCGGGGGGGGGGGGGGGGGGGGGGGGGGGGGGGGGGGGGGGGG
>DWQX01005794.1:0-12393 GCA_018245475.1 Pharmacophagus antenor
GGAATGTTTTCGGAAAAATCAAAAAATATTTTTAATATACAGCTGCTGGATTTTCTGTCTTATTTAAATTCAATTAAAAATGTAAAAATTGACATGTGTTTTTACTTTAAGTTTTTAACACTAAACTTCACTACAGTTAGAGGGTTACAGTAAATCAATATCAGGTAAATAGGGGACTCTCTACCGGACTGTCTACCCAACATGGAAAAACATGGCAAGGGGTCTACGACACAAAAAAGTTTGGGGAACTCTGCGCTAGTCATACAAGCACGCCAAATTACTAAAAATGAACACACTTTGTCATCTTCGACTTCATTGCCACTGAAAATAATTTTAAATAAAGGATAGGGGTAGTGTACTTTTTGTCAAATAAAATAATGATTACGTAATATTGTAAATAAACAAGAAAGATTCTTTGTAAATTAATAACTTTTATAACCTATAACCCTTCTTATGAACCAATATGTTTAATAACATGCGTATTGTTTTGTAAAACATTTATTACTTATTTATAAACACTAAAACACCAAAAAACTGCTAACACTATTGTTATCACAATTCGTCGACATTTTGGAATGCAATGTTATCACAACCAATCGTATACAGGTCCTTCTCCTTCTCTTTCTCCACCATCTTCTTCGCTCTTCTGTCTCTATACTCAACTAAAAAGTAGAGAGCGACACCGATGATCATCATGACGATAAGAAGATAAGTCTTCACGCTGGTTCTTAAATGCGGCGATATGACGTAAGCAATGATATATCCCACCGACTCCCAGAGCCTGAAGTTCGAGAAAGCGGCTTCTTCTCTCCCCGGGAACAATATACCGTAATAAGCTGTAAACGAAATATAACGTTATTTTAACTTACCTTTTTAGCGCTATTTTAAGTGATTTTTTTAATTACGACATATAAAAGTACTAAGTATGAAAACAATGTACCTCATTCATACCATAAATAAAGAAAAAACTATCCATAGAAAAGAGAGAAAATAAAGATCAATGATTATTCACTTGTGTGTGCAAGTGGAAGCTGGTGTTTTTTTATTACAATTTTTGTTCATCGTCAGTTCATTTCTTTATTAAGAAGAAACTTATACATGAAGTTTTGCAGGATGTCCAAAATGTAAGATTTTTCGTAATTATAAACAATACCACAATATGACACCTTTCCAATAACACTTTTCATGTGTCTTCTCATTAGATCAGTGTTTTCATCAACCAATATCAAGTGATAAGGCTTAGAAACGACAAAAAAAAAGCGAGATAAAGTGATAAATACTTTATGTCAACATATTACTTATAGGTTAATTACGTTCAACCTTTTTTTTTCAACTAATATTAGAAATATTATTCTGTACTTAAATTTCTGGCGGGTATATTTTAAATGTTTTGTTCTGACATCATTCACGGGCATGTTTGCCTGTCTATTGATGTAATAGCTGAAGTATTTCGTCGACTAACCGTTGATCTGCACAATCCACACGGAGTCGCAGAGCCCCCAGAGCACGGCCACTACGTAGAGGACGTACTCGCCGCCTGGGTGGGGCCGCCAGCTCAACACGCACGCGAACAAGCACGCCTGTACGACGGCCGCGAAGCACACTAGCGGCAAACGGCCTGTCAACTGTTGTGTGTGCGAGCGTATACACACACCGCTTAATTTTTTATAAAATTTCGAACTATCTAAGCAAAGATGTGAACTAAAATTAATAAATCATAATTTGTGCAGTGTGTTGGGACCACGATGGTGATAAATGGATAAAAAAGTCAAGTCATCCTCTATATCTTCACTTGCTTTTTAACTGAGGTCTCGGGTTCAATTGTCGGGAAACATGATCAGTGGTCTTAATGATGGCAGAATTTTATCGAGTTCGCCTATATACCTTCCACTTTCAATGTTAATCTGCCGAAATCGTACATGTGAAAAACAGAGTAATCTGAGCGACAAATCCGCCCTTTATAAAATACAACGGCAAAAACCCAATACAACAAATAGGATCAGATCAACAGATACGCACCAGTATAAAAATGTAACTATTACTGAACAGAACTAATCTGTGGAATCAGTTGTAATATACTTAAAATAAAAAATGTAATTTCCTACCTTCGCTATATATCCGGTAAGCATACATCCTATCGCATCGGCTACTCCGTAAGTCATCATGACGAAGCCGACCGCGCCCGTGCCAACCGCGCACGACACAAACGCCTGTACAGCGCAACGCACAAGTTAAGCCACGTAAACTCTACAATCACAGTCCCAGGACAACAAACTATACAATCAATACAATACAACACATCGAGCTTTTGCGTGTTTGGTATTGCTTTAAGATCTGAATTGATGTTTCTAATTGCCCCAGTAATTTTAATGAGTGCAGACCTATACAAATCCGAACACATTAATGTTCGCACTCATAATGGATGCACTTACGCTGACTGATGCATTATAAAATATACAATTAAGAAAAAAAATTATCATGTCTATCGTGTGTATCATATGATAGACCAAAAATCAAACGCTCTTGTAGCGATTTTAAATCTAAATGTTAAAATTCCAAAGCAAATATCTTAATAAAAAAAAATTAACTTTCAGCTAATATTATTGTACTTTAAAAAAATTATTTTACATTTTCTATTTACGTTTAGTTTTAAGTAGTATTATTATTTGAATTGAAACCTCTGATAATATTTCAGATGTTAACGCCTGCTAAAATTATGCAAAAGTCCATTATCTTTTTCAATAGGTAATGTATGTAAATTACTTTTGCTAACATAATAATCTATTTTAAACAAAAAAAGCCCAAAATTATTACTTATATAGTTTATAAAAGAACTGTATATTTTACTTAAAAAAGTTTATTGCTCTGTTGACGACTATTTTAATCCATGAAGATATGATTCGCTACAATTCAAAAAAACTAAGTGTCTATGTAAAATAATATTCAAAAGAGTGCCTCTTCTTGCCTGGTTCTTCTCAGCAGAATCTTCTTCTCGGAACCGGTGGCGCGAGAATCATTTTGACCATTCAAAATCGTCTAAGATGACCTATTTGATAATCTACTACTAACAGCTGTAAAGTCAGCACCGAAGAACGCCTGCTGGTAGCCGATGAAAATGTTTATAACGACCAACATCAGCTGGTTGGGCTCTATCAGCAACTTGAGCGTGACCGCGAGCAGCGCCGTGCCTGACATGCCGCTCCCGGACCCGGTTCGCCCATTGTCGTACCTGCAAATAATCGTAACGTACAAATAATAAATTTTTTTCAGCCTCTAAGGCACAATAGTTTACCGCATGATTTTGATACCACAAAAATAGAACAGGTTGGTGTACGTTTTGTTTCGATCCTCCTGACTAGCTACCATAACAATAACATAATTAGTATTGTTTTTTTATGGGTTATGGGCTAACACTTGACCTCTATTACATTTGATGTTAAGTGACAATGTGGCCGTAGATGGTGAAGTATGTTCGCCCAGAATATTATGGTAATCACATGAATGACTACCGGATCACAGTAATGCTGTTTAGCGGCATATTATCATTAAGGATAGTAAGTAACTAGGCGAATTCACCAAACCATATAACCATATAGACTTCATTACGCCCGCAGTCCGAAAATTATGCCCGGGAGCACCGCCTTACAAAGCAAGCGGTAAAATACTGCGCCACGGAAGCAATCAAAAAAAAGTCATGTGAAATTGAGATCAAATGTTAGCTCATTTAATCTCAATTTAACATGACTTTTGCTTGCAGTTTTATACAACTCAACTGTTTTTGTGCTTAATAATTATTGAAAAAATTAATGACCTTTTCATAGAATCCACTCCAACAGCAACGATTAGGGCGGCGCCTGCCATACATGCCAAGAATATTCCTGAAATTATATGACGCATATTATGGCCACTTAGAAAACAGAGGAACTGGCAATTTAAAATATCTGTCAGAGATAATATGTCATTTTAGTGGATATTTATTGGTACTATAAACTATAATTGAGAAATAAATATATGGGAAGGAGTTCAATTGAGTTTATTGTTGCTAATTTTCAGCAGAAGTCGCATTGTAAATGTATTTAGTAACTGAAGGTAAGACAGCTTAATGTGATTGTTCAAAACGAGCATTGCTTACTTATTCAAAATAAAAATAGCACTTCAACGTGTATTCTTTGTGATGGATATCAATATCCACTAAGAAAATGTTTTTTGAAATTCCGCCTCAAATTTCAATAAGAGATTATTCACCAAGCTGACGATATCGTAACTCGAGACACATACTGGAAAAGGATTAACCTTTATATTAAATTAAAAAAAAAAATAAGACGCTTAGAAAAGCGGGCTTATAACGGCTAATATTATTATTAAAATCAATTTTTTTCTATGTATACTTACCGGCTAACATTTGTATCTTCTCGGGCGGCTGCGGCTGAAGCGCCTCGCCTGCGTCCGCGCTCGGCAAGAAGTTGGCGCCGCACAGCTCCGGTATCTGGCTCGCGTTCAGGGCAGTCACTGCGGCCTCGTTTTGGCCAGACGAAAGAACTGAAACCAGTGATTATTATTATGTATTCTAAGCTTGCATTTCCATCTACGCCTTCATAGTCACTTATATAAAATAGAGATCGTACTAGCCCATTGCATATAAAAATATCAGAAATACTGTTTTAACTGCCTCCTTGTAATAAAGAGGTCCTGTATTTCCCGAGTTCGTTTCCCGGAATTTTTGACTTGCAGAGTTGGTTGGTTATTTTTCCGAATTCGTCTGGCCAACTAGCTCAATGTGAATTGGCCGCCGTCGTTGCATCGCTGTGTTCCGTCAATGATACATTTGGGGGCCAAAATGTTCTGAGCGACCACGCTATTCTATCTTCAGTGTCATTGTCACCTAACGTGAATTGAATTTATATTACAATAATGATAATATTATGTATCAGATTATATATCAAAAAGTGATGTCAATCTAATGTGAAAGCATAATGGTTTCTTCACATAATGTACGTAATCCTGAGCTCTGGTATACGAATATTGACATATTGGTTGACGATACAGTAACATTCATGATATATAATTATTTAAGTGTTGTGAGGCAATTACTCTTAAGTTCGTAATAATGTATCGGTGTACATTGTTATGAAATTTTGGTTTACATTAGTTAAAAGACAACTGCGCCAAGCTTGTAAAATGTAATTAAACAAACTTTGATACTAAATGTTGTATTTAATTTCAAAGTTGGTTTTATTCATTTTCTATAAATAATTATACAATTTTGTAATGAGTATAGTGAATCTAACATGTGTATCAATTTTGTAACTATATTGGATTAAATAAAATTAATTTTATATGACTGCGCATAACTTTTCATATATAAGTTCGATTGTTTTTCACGTATTATGCGCAAGATATTCGATTCTCATCTACTGATGAGGCAACGCACTTTAGTAGTTCAACTAACGGTGCTCCTGCTTCCAAGGCTATCTGCCCTTTTGCCTCATTCATTGCTGTCAAAAATTCTGTAACTTTATTAATAATAGCACTTATATTTAACATGTTAACTCCTAATACTGATTGCACAACGATTTAGTTTTGATATAAAAATGAGGCTAATACTGATTGTTAAATGTACGTTTCGTAACCAATTCTAACGCGTGAATTCATTATCATTGCGGTCGACCTATTATATTTTCTTTTCATATTCGATTAAATATATTCTCTTTCTCACACATAAACAAAACACATCTCCACTTAAAATAAATCTCAGTTCTGAAAACTTTAATTCCAGTTTGATATATTTAGTGCTTAATAATGTTTGAACAATCTGTAGCTGTAAAATGGATAAAACATACCCAATGAAGAGATGAGATTGCCCCACACTTGGTTTAGTTGGAAAATCATAAAGAACAGACCGAGAAAGCGCGTAAGCAACGCTTCCGCAGATATATTTGATATTTTGCTGTGAGCTTCTGACACCTGAAATGTTTAATAAACACATTTGGCAGTTAACATGAACACTAAATAAGTGCGAGTGGTGACATAACGATAGACTGAGTACGGAATACTGTGGATTTCAAAACTTTGATATTAATAAATATTTTTAGTATCAAAATTATTATATCCATGATATTGTTTATGAAAATCCGGTATGTTAATTGTAAATTTTCTTTCTTCTTTATTAAAAATAGGTGCATAATTCCTTTCCGTAAATTTTGTGAAGTCGCATATATTATGTGAGTGTATTAGTACTTATGACTCTGACGCGAAAAAAAAGTTGTAAAAAATATGTGAAAATTTAAATTTCAGTCTTGTGTTTTGTTGCATTGTTTCATATTGTGCACTAATTAAGACGTATAGTTGTTATCTTGTGATTGTTTTGTGTATTTATTAGAGGTTAATTAATAAGAACAATTTAATAAGAAGTTCTTTATTTTTTATGAAAGTAACATAATAGCAATAAATACATCTTATAATAGCGTTAACCATTCTAAACGAAATTTATTTATTAATTCGCGAAATGGCATGTACCCATCAACGCTACCGCTCTTCCAACGCGTAGGTTTGTTCATGATGCTATCGCTCACTATAAGCGCGAGCTGAACCAGAATCGAAACTAAGCATCTTGGAGTTGTATAGCGCGCTCTCCCACAACACTCACATCTGATCTATAACCGCTTGAAATTCAATTTTAAAACAAACTTTATTCAATAACAATGATTCTAAAGCCGGCTCCAACGACGAAAGCTCTCCCGAGAAAAAACAGAGACAAAACTTCCATCGGACCTTAATTATTTCAGTAGTATACTTTTCTAATTCTTGTCTCTATACATGTCAAAAACGTGTACATATATATGTGGAAAAACGCTGTGCTAAAATTATATCTTACCACGGACAGGTAGGTACATTTGGAACACCACAGCGGTCCTCCGCCAAAGCCCACGATTAGCCCGGCGGGGATCAATGTCCAGAAGCGCGGCAGCAGCTGAGCGGCAATGTACGGCATGTAGGTGACGAAGGACAGCGCCATCGCCCATTTTGTACCCAGCCATCTGTTAAATTGTGCTCAAGTGTCAGCCCTATACCGATAAAAACTGTTACGTTAAAATTCAACAATGATTTGCTCTTTCTTAAATTACAACCTTTTTTGTCAGCAATGGGCTAACTCTACCTACATTTCACTCGATTTTAATTGACAGTCGTATTGTCTCTATTTATGGCGGGAAGATTGACATTGACGGCTACTTACTAACCAGGCCGGGTCGTAAACACTTTACCTTCGTTACAACTCCACCAGCCATGTGGCAAGCGATAAGCCACAGCGCCACGGAGGCAGCCGAACCTACCTAGTAATTGCCTAGTATTTTGATTATGTCACGCATGAAGAATGTGGATAATTAGCTAGTATTATGCACGCTACCACTTCAGTACTTTTAGTGGAACTAAAGTAAGATAAGGTTTACAATAATTAGCAATAAATTCTATATCACAAATGAGTTTCCAAACTTAATACTATTACTATTGAATTGTAAAAAATAATAAGGCTTTTAAGATTGTGTAAAAAATATGGGAATCTTTTATTTTGTCTACTAAGTCCATTCTTTAATCCATAGCATATTCAAATTATCAATAGAAATATATTAAAGAATGTATTTTAAAAACAAACTTTACCGTTTATCTAAAATATAAAATCTTATCACTCGTTTAGTCTTTAGAAATTATTAACCGGTTGAGTTTCTTTCTTATCATATCAGCAGTACCGTCGCAAAGGCAGACCACTTTCTTTTGGCTCCAAATTTCTTAACAATATTTCGTTTTCTTGTTTTTTTTCATTCTGCTAAATAAATATTTCTCTTTTTCGGTATAAAGTATCATGCCATATATTCTTATACATCAAGATTCCAAAAAATAAAATGTATATATTTTTTCATGTCATGTTCATAACAATAAAAGAACATGTAAAATATTCATATGTCTTATACACGTATCATAATATTCGTAACGTAATAAACACATTACCCAATCACTTTGAACAAAAATGAAGCAAAAAAAAATTCAGACAATGGTATGTTATGATAAAGACACGGAACATTGGCATAATTGTTCTTCATTCAACCGGGAACCGATGACCAAAGCGGCAGTGTGGTTATTATAGTCAAACGACCTTTACCAAACGATAACATATGATAATTTAGAATGATTTCAAAGATTTAATTTTGTAAGCTTGTCCTTTGTAACAAAGCATATGGAATCTCTCAAGGCATCTAACATTATTATAAATTTTATATAACACTTTCAAACCTGACATAATTATTTTACAATATTTATATTCTTTTTTACCATGTTCTGTGAATAAAATTAAAATTTTTGGAAATATGGACACACGAATACAAAAGGTTTACGTTATTTTTTAAAAAAAGAAGATAAAATCAATGACAAAGTACCGGTCACTCGCTCATGGCCGTAGTTTTTCACTATGACTCTCAATAAGAAAAATAATCTCAGCATTTGCGTCTAATTAAGTCTACTGTGCTTGTAAATAATTTTTAATCGTCTATTTCGCGTGACGATAAGTGACAATGAGATCAGCTAAAGCTTTTTGGGTGTGATAACAAATGAACATAAAAGATTAAATATTAAAAATATGAACTTCCCTAAAAACTTTTTAAAATTTTTAGGGAAGATTACAAATATATTCTCGTACATAAACGTTGGTATTGCTCATGGTGAATAAATAATCTTCTTGGGAACGTAAATCTTTTATTTAATCAAATCGTCTTCTCTTAGATCGTCTTTCACCATCATTCATTCTATATGACATTATCTTCACATCCGATCATCGACATTCACTTCCATTCTAACGTCCTTCACTTTTCCATACATTCATCTCTTTCACTTAGGTCTACATACCATTTCCCACGTATATTAATTTTGTAATAATGTACTCGTAAACTTACTTGATAACGATGACAGGCAGGAAGATGTTAGAGAAGATTAATCCTGCGTATACGGCCGCCAGGGATGCTGTCCCTAACCCGGCTTCTGCATTGATTGAACTTTGTAGATTGGCGGCTCCCTGACAAAGTGAAATAATATTATAATCATGAATAAAATTGCATCGCCGATTGTCTAACACTTAGGAAGAGTCTGAATTAGATAAAAAACTTCTTTCATGATTACCGCATTGAGAATTATCGCAGAGAGCCGCGCAAGAGGCATTAGAACCTCGCCTCCTTCGATTCCTACTTCAATCATAATGAAATCACATACTTAACGTAATAATGAATTTTTTTGATTTGGACCTTTGGTGATTGATAACAAAGAAAGAAACATCATATAAAAATACGGAAACTCAATTCCACCCAAATGTTTAGGAAGAGAACAAGTATTTATACTGCTCAAAACAAGTTAAGATTTATAGGAAGCGATGGCGGGCATTAAACAAATTCATTGTTAAATGCTAGACCACTTTGAGCACTAGCACTTAAGTTTATTAACAAAAACAAATACGTAAAAAAAAAACACAAAACTGTAGAGGGTATCAAAAACTGACAAGGTTAATTAATAATTACCACAAAATAACCATTAGCAAAAACCATTTTGAATTTGAAATTTGAAGACCGTTCCGTTTTTATAGAACATTTTTAAATAATACGTCTATTAATAGTGTCTATATCTGCCGCCGAACTATTGTGTATATTATTCTGTAAACTGTGTTTCGATTGTACACTACGAGATGATTTTCTGACATAAAAGGGCCTTTAGATTCGTTGGTGTCCTATCCTATCTTAGAATACTCTAGCTCTGACATGTGTAATTGCCGAAGTAAATCTACGCTGTTATGGCGGTAAACTGACATTGAAGGTTGTACCTATTCAAGAAGGTTTGTAAAAACCCTACAACCATCCAAACTCTGCTCCTTGTCTAACTCAGGAATCGAATCTGGAAACTCCTCGGTACAGAGAGATAAACCACTGCGCCACAGAGGCAGTTTCTACCGCACTTTTATTTATTAAGTAAATTTTATCTGATTATAATGATACTCTAGCTCTCACGCTTGTTAAACTTTCTTGACAAAGGATCCGGATAAATAAGTCGTACCTTTCTCTAACCTATTTAATTACTACAGAGAATATGTGATTTAAACTTATATAAATTTTTCTTTAACTTATAAAAATTTATCTTACTTACTAACTAAAACTCCATAAGTGAACAAAATAAATTTTTTAGTTCAATATTTAATAAAAAAAAATATTAGGTGTAACGTACGAGTATATGTACCTGGAGATATACATTCGTAACAAATAGAAACTAAGTTTTTAATAATCGTACAGTTTCATACTATATGAAAAATGATGACCATTAACAATATCTTATTATATTATGTGATAACGTGTCAACTGCAGTATAAGGAACGGCCTTATTTTCTTAAATGCAAAACCTCTGTTACAAGTCGGGTTAGACCAAAAGTTAACGAGCTCGATAATATTGTATTGAAAGACGCTACCCGCGGAAACAATTAGTCCATAGGTCAAAACGATATATATTATACTAACAATTTGATAACAGATAGGACTAACAAAAAAGTAAAATAAAACGACATCGTAATATCCCCAAAGTAAACAAATATTGAACACGTTGTAACACTGACTTTTTTTTCATTTATGATAAATGCTAATGTTAATCATCATAAAAACTAAATGAGAAACATTTTCAATGTTGTGTTCATAAATTTTAGTTATTTAATAAATTTTTCTCTTCGTCTTCATCAAGTGATAAAGTGAAGATAGTTTAATGTGTTCGCCCAATATGCGTCGTTAAACACATTTTCGAAATTGTATAGCAATGTATATTTTTAGTGATATCGAGTTGTAGTCATAAAAGTGACAAACTAATTTAAGAACAACCGAAGGATGTGTGATTATATGCTTATAGATATCAAAGAATAAAAATTATAATTAACTAAAAAGGGCTTACTGTGAAACTGTCCTTTTGAAAATATAACGTTATTCTAGAAAACCGGCGATATATTGAGCTGCATACGAGTATTATTTTTCTCTTAAAAAGGAACAATTTAAAGGTTCGTTAAAAGACAAATAATATTTAAATGAGACTCACGCTATACGCCGTGAAGTGAACCATAAAGGCGACGCTGATTACGACGACGTTTTTCACGATCTTCCAAGTCTCGATCGGCTTCAATTCGGGCGTCCATTTTTTCTTCGACATTCTTTCGTAAATATAACACTACACTCACACACTTACAAAGTTATTTTAAAAGAAGACTCACAAAATTTTATAATCACGTAAATATTATATACACATTGTTGATATTAATCTGTATTTTTTTATGTTCATGTGAAATCCGTTTTTTTATAATAATATTGTTAAAAAAAGTTTTCACGAAAAACTAGAGACAGTCGCTGCACGAAAATAAAAATTTAATAATTCGACATTTAAAACCGAATTAAACATTCGTCACCACTAATTTTAAATTTATACTCAAATTAGTTTTTCTCTTTGTAACGTTTAACACAATTTTATATTAATGATACCACGCACTGTCGTTAACCGAGATTTTAATTATTGTTCTAAATAAGTAAACAAGTCTATTATGACCTTGCTTATGATTATTATACGGCAGTATCTTCAACGTTGTAACGACATCAATTATTAAAAACTAATGAGATATTTGTTTCCGAAGAGAAAGAGGTTTAAGAAACTCTTTAATAAACTTTTGGTTAAAATAAACGCACAATGCAAGTGACAAACAATTTCTGCGCAGAAAATTTGTTTGTCGGAATTTAAAAGCAGCACTGCAATTTTGACATTTGACATTTAATTTTATCCATCCGCGTGTTATTTATATGGAGCAACTTCGAAAGTATATAAGGTTATGATCACTACATCTATCATTACCTAGGTTTGAACACCTTGGATATAAATTAGATATCCACAAAAGTTTATTGTACACTCCCTAAAAATTCTAAAATACTCCTTACAATATTGCTTAGTTCATTTTTATTACAATTTATCTCAATAATATATTTTGGACGTTTTACATAAATGCGCTAAATTATAAGTATAGTTTTAAATGATATTCCGATATGCAACATAAGCTTTGCTGAACAGTAATTTCTGTAGCAGAGCTCAACGAATTATAATTAAAACAGTTTTCAATAGTAAAGTAATGTAGTATGCAATGCATGTTTTGATACATACCACACAAATGCGGCATTAAATCCAATATTATTCAAATTACTTCATCCATTACAATAGTTTAAATTATATCGTTTCATAACTAGATACATAAAAATGTTCAGAAACAATTGTCGAATGTACTATATATATACACACACACACACACACACACACACATATATATCTCTCTCATATACACATCACACG